>CAUYRH010160861.1:0-23969 GCA_963574655.1 Perodicticus potto
TCCAGTAAGATTAGCCCACATAACAAAATCCCAAAACCAGAGATGTTGGCGTGGATGTGGAGAAAGGGGAACACTTCTATACTGTTGGCGGGAATGCAAACTAATACATTCCTTTTGGAAAGATATTTGGAGAATACTTAGAGATCTAAAAATAGAGCTGCCATTCGAGCTATAATTCCTTTATTAGGTATATATTCAGAAGACCAAAAATCACATCATAATAAAGATATATGTACCAGAATGTTTATTGCAGCCCAATTCATAATTGCTAAGTTGTGGAAGAACCCCAAGTGCCCATCAACCCACAAATGGATTAATAAATTTTGGTACATGTATACCATGGAATATTATGCAGCCTTAGAGAAAGACAGAGACTTTACCTCTTTTGTGTTTACATGGATGGAGCTGGAACATATTCTTCTTAGCAAAGTATCTCAAGAATGGAAGAAAAAGTATCCAATGTACTCAGTCCTAATATGAAGCTAATTTATAACTTTCATATGAAGACTAAAACCCAATTATAGCACAAGAATACAGGGGAAAGGGCACGGAAGGGGTGGGGAGGGGGGAGGATGGGTGGAGGGAGGACAATTGGTGGGATCACACCTATGGTGCATCTTAGAAGGGTACCTGTGAAACTTATTAAATGTAGACTATCAATGTCTTCATATAGTGATTAAGAAAATGCCATGAAGGCTATGTTTAACAGTTTGACCAAAATATTTCAGATTGTATATGAAGTCAGCACATTGTGCCCCATGATTGCACTAATGCATACAATTATGATTTAATAAAATTATAAAAAAAAATTGTGATTACACCAAAACTCATTGAATTGTACACTTAACATCAAGATTTTTGATATGCGAATTATATTGCAGTTGTTAAAAATCAATTAATTTTAAAAAATTACTTAGGCCCTTGCAGCCTGGCAATCTGTATTTGAAGCAAGTTCCCAAGATGATTCTTAGGTACACTGAGATTGGAAAACCACAGCTCAAACTCTCATTTATGTCACTTTACATCCTCTGAAAATTTAAAGAATTTAAAATCTGTTTTTCAAAAAAAACAAAGCAAAACAAATAAGCAAGCAAAAAAATAGACAACCCAGGACAGAGAAAATGATCATTTATCTAACAAATATTTAGCTGCCGCCTGCTATGTAGTAGGAATCAGGCTGGGCCCAATGAGCTAGCAACAAACCCTGACACTAGGAGTTTAGAGCCCAGGAGGGATGCAGACATGTAAATAAGTACAGTAGAACCCCCATAGGTGACCACCTCCCTACACTGACCACCTCCTTAAGTTGACCTAATTTCACAGACCAGACACGTGCCACATGTCCTTATCAGCACAGTAGGCCTACTTCCTTACTTTGACCTTACATTGTTGCCAGTTTTTTACAGTCCCTTGGGTGGTCAACTTATAGAGGTTCTACTGTAGATACAGCACAAAGAGACAACTATAGTAACTGCTTTAGTGGAGGTTTGTGCAGAGAGGGCAGAGTTAACAAGGAGTCCCAAAGTCAATCTACCAGAGCCAAAGGGAGGGGCAGCATTTGAATTGAGGCTCAAGATCTGGGCACCTAGGAGGGTGGAAGAGAGTATGAAAGAGGGACAGGAGGGCCCCCCAGGTAAAAGAACAACAAGTGCAAAGGCATGGAGGTCTGGGAGAGCTTGGCCTATTAAAATAAGTGCAAAAGGCTGAAACAAAATGCTCAAGGGAGAAGAGACATGGGGATAGCAGAGAGCTACATTTTATAGTGCCTTGTGGAGCCACTGAAGAATTCAGAAAAATAGAATACCATTTCTGGTTTGGAAAGATCAGTCTGATGGCAGCGCAGGAAGTGGGAGCAAGCCAGAGGGCTGGGAGACTAGTGGGAAGAAGGCTCTGTCTGAAATGCCGAAGGTCTAACCCAGGCAGTAGAAAGGCAAGGAAAGAGGAGAGGGGTTGAGGAGTGTACAGTCCCTGGAGACAGACTGGATGCCACGTGGGCTGTCTATAGCACCCCTGGCTTCTGTGCCCTAGATCCTGAGTGTGAAAACCAACAAATCTTCAGACATTGCCTGGAGAACAAAAGCCGTTCCAGTTGAGAACCACTGGTCGAGGTTAACTGAATCCTGCAATGAGAAATGGTCACATCTCCTTCAAGGCAAACAGTTCATGCTGGGAGCATTTGAGTGCCTTGAGGACACTCAAATGAGTCCACTGAGCTACAGATCTGCTCATGTGACCACTTTTGTGCTGCCTGGGAGGCAGAATCTGGTCTTTGACTCGCTTTGATTGTGAGGCTCTTGAGGAACAGACGGTAGCCCTTCCCTTCCTCTGACAACTGGCAAGTACCATGAGTTACCAAACAACAGTAACTGTGAACAACCAGCTCAACTTCCAGCAGTTCGCAGCAGAGTTGTCAAAGGTGATTTGCTGCTTTCGGGCTGAACCAGTGATGCCATCTCTGAAACAGGAGATCCCCAGAGTGTTCTCACAGCCAAGGACAAGAGAGAGGGAAGATGCAATGGAGACTGTAGAATGCACAGAATTGGTTTCTTCTGGGTTTCTCAGTGATTGGCTTATAAGGGTTCTCGCCCCAAACTTGTGAGCATGCAATGATCACAGAATGGCCTAAGCATAGCTCTGCCCAGCTTTGAGGTCAAGCAGATCTCCACGTAAGAGAGCTCTTTTTGGAAGCCATGGTGCCTAGGTAACAGTCACAGAATGTTGGAGAAGGAAAGGAGAAGAACTCAGACAGAGGTCTCCGGTCAGCATTCTCAACAGCGCTAAGCCCCACATCAGCTCTACAACTGGAATCTGTCCATGCCGCTGCAACCTCCCCACCACCATCCTGGTTCAAATCCCTACTGTCTCCTGCTTGGAATTCTACAATAGCCAACTAACTGGTACGTTAGTGTCTTTTTTCCTTCTTTATCCCTTATTTTCCATGTGGCCTCAGAATAATTATTGGTAAGTCATCTGTCTTGCCATCAGCTGATGACACCCCTTTAGTGGGCTCCGATTCCAGTTCCAACAGCCCTACATCCTCGGGCTTTATAAAGTCCTGCACAGTCTGGCCCTGAACCTCATCCAACTCCCTCTACTACAGTCACTGTGTACCCCTCTTTGTTTCTGGAATATGCTTAGATCTTTCCCAACAAAGAGCCTTTGACTCGGATGGCCCTTTCCAGGAATACCTTTTTCTAGGCCTTCTTACGGCTGGCTCCTTCTCACCCATGAGGCTCGGCCCAGATGATGTCCTCTCTGAGAGGCCTCATCTATTGTCCCTTCCCATGGATGCTCCTGCTGTCCCTGCCATCACTGTCACCTCACCCTCTCACTGTGTTACTACTACTGTCACTATGGGAAATAATCATGTTTGTTAGTTAAATGATTGACTGATTGCCTCTAAAGGGCAGGATCCTTGGGCGCAAGGGATTACACTGACCTTGGTCAGCATTTCATATCCAGTGCCTAGCATGGGGCCTGACAGGACCCAGGTGCCAAAGCAACACTTGGTCAAGAAAAATGATCTAAAGCTTTGTTTGTTCCAGAGTAAATCCATTCAACTTGTTATGAGCACAATAGTGGCCAAGACGATAGCTTTCTGTATCCCTGTCTTCACTATAAATTAAGAGCTTTGTGGTCTCTGATCACATTGGATCCCCCTCAACCCTCTGGCATCAGAGTAAAATGTCCCCGTTTAAAGGCAGATCCCTGATCGCTTTGCTAGACTTCTCAGAACTATCATTCCTATTACTGGGGTTCCCCTTTTCTCTCTCTTCTGCTCTCCCTCCCTTTTCTCTCTCCCTTGTTCCTGAAAAGTTATGTGTTAACTGAATAGTTTAGCATCAAATTCTTCTTCCTGTTACTTGCAGAGCAGCTTCAGAGGCCTTGTGATCTGCTCTAAAGGTTGTGATTGGCTGCCCTTCAGTTTTTGGCCTCTTTGTAAAATGATTAATGATCTGTAAACAAATACTTACATAGAACAGATAAAGTACCTGCTATTTAGAGGTCCCCGGTGGTGAATCCTTTTTGTAAATGGAAGAACTGTCTGGTTTATCTCCCCTGTAAATATGGATTTTCCTATTGTGGAAGCTGTGTTGGCTATACCTGCCCCATTTATATGAATCCAAAATGGCCTGCTCTCACCTCTCTCTCCTTGCGCCTGACTGTTTCATCCAGTCATTCAACATATCATTGAGCACCTACTATGTGTCACAGATACCAAGAAAGCCTCTGTCCTCAATGATGCACCACCTGGCAGGGGAAGTGGACAAGATGATGACCGCCACACACTCTGGTCTGAGGAAAGGCCCAAACTCAGCCCCAGGAGACCAGGGAGGACTTCTGTGATCATTCTTGAGTTGTTTAGGGGAGATGAATGGCAGGGACCAAAGCCAGATGGGAAGGGAGGGCTCAGCAGGGGCAAAGAATCACGGTATTCAAAGGCACAGAGGTCTGAGAGGGTGGCTTTTTGGAATGACTCCACAAGCAGGGATGTGGGCCTGACCTAAACTATCAAGAATGGAGGGATAAGCAGGAGGCTGCGGCCACACAGGGGCCTCAATCGTTTACCCGTCAGGTGAAGGAGGACCATCGGAAGGTGATGCACAGAAAAGGCCACAACTAAGCCCTCACTGTTAGAGTATCACTTCGGCAGCTCTGTGGGCAGCAGATCAAGAAGGGGTAGGGCCAGGTGCAATGACACCTATTGAAGGACATTGAAGCTATCCAGGTGAGAAATAATGAGGTTTTAGCCAGAGACTTTTATTGTTAGATAAGTGGCACTTGGAGAAGATGTCCTCATTGGGCTTTGGAGGATCTAGAAACCTTTATGTGAAAAGTGTGTGTGTGTGAGAGAGAGAGAGAGATTTCCTGAGAACTGGGCCCATAGCTTTAGTCACATTTCAGAGAGATCCGTGACACTGAAGCGAGGCTGTGGCTGTGAGGATGGAGCGATCAAATGCAGTAGAAGAGAGATTCACTTTCAGTGGGTGGGGACACAGGTGATCTGGGGAGAGTGGAGGGAGGAGACAGGGCCAAGGACCAGGCTTTTGGTTTGGGCTGTGAGTGGGAAAATTGTACGTTTCCTACTGAGACTCCTGGAGAAGGTGAGTCTGGGGGCAGGGGGGAGATTCACTATTGATTCATTCATTCGCTATTTATTGAGTCTGTCTCAGCCCTGTTATAGGTGCTGCGGATTCAGCTAAATAATGAAACATATTCTAGGAATGGTAAATAGACAATAAATGTGTTCACATAGGGTGGTGATAACTCCCCTGAAGAAAAATAAAGCACGGTAAGCGGACAAGGAGTGACGGGGGAGAGGGCTATTTTAGATGGGTGTTCAGAGGTGCATCTGGGAGCAGCTGCCATTTCACAAGAACCTGAGTGATGAGAGGGAGACAGGGTTTTAGCCTTCTGCTGTGGGGTAATAGCATTTGAGGCGGAAGGAACGACCAGGCAAAAGCCATGGGAAAAAAGCACTGTTGGCCTGTGGGAGAAATAGCAAAGCAGACAGCTTGGCTAGAGCAGAGTGAGCCAGGAGGAACTCTCAAGGATGAGAAGGCGGGAGAAGCTACAGTCTGGATTATTCGGACCCCAGGGCCTGGGAGACCAGAGTCACGATTATGGATTTTTCCCCAAGTGCAATTGGAAAGCACTGGAGGGTGCTACGTAGGGGGAAAGATCCACTTTGGGTGGGGCATGTTGAGTTTGATAGCGTGTCTGGAACACCCGGGGAGGGTGCTGCAGGCTGTGGATGAGAACCCCACAAAGCAATGAGGACTTAGGCTACCTTCGCGAGCACCATCAGCACACAGGTGGTGTGGACACCGCAGGTGCAGGTGGGTTCGCCTTGGGATGCTTGGAGTGTGACAAGAAGCAGGGGAGCCTCAGGACACCAGCCGTCATAGGGTGGAGAGAGGGGAGGGAATTTATGAAGAAGCTTGAAAAGGAGTGGCCGGAGAGAAGAGGAGAGCTGGGCTGAGGGAGTCCTCCAAGGAATGAGGGAGAGGTTTTGAAGGACGTCAGTAGTCTCAGGTGTCGCAGAGAGTAGAACGAGGCGCAGGGAGTCACTGATACTGTCACGGTCCTGAGGACAATGCAGAGATACTGGGGGCAGGAAGACTACAGTGGGCTAAGGAATAAACCGCCGGTGGTGAGTCCATGTAGCCGCCATCCCCAACAATAAGCCTGGCCCAGACACTTGTGTCTGGACTTTGAGGGCCTCACCCGCCGGGCTGCAGTCTCAGTTATTGGGAGGATAGTAAAAATAAAGGGGTGACCAGACACACAGATCGGGAAACGGTGGTCCTGGGGTGTGTGCGGGACTGGGGAGGAAACAAAGGCAGGAAGAGCCTGAAAACAGCCAGCCAGTGGCAGGGCAGAGGCGAGAAGTTCCTGAGCACAGGGATAGTGGATACGGGGATGAGGGAAGCTGGGAGGATGGGAGGCTGAGGTCGTGCAGAAAAGAGCCGAGGAAGTGGTTTTAGGAGAATGTCGGCAAAGTGGAGCACAGGTCAAGTTCCCTGGCTCCAGTGAGAGCAAAACCAGTTCTATCAAGGGAGGCTGGTCACTGGGGAGCCCGGTAGATGACAACCAAATGAAGATGGTTTGTCGGAATGATTTAGTGACTCCCAAGCAGCATTTTTTTTTTTTAACGGACCAGAATAGAATAAAATAGAAATCATCAGTGTACCCTTCTCATTTTTAAAAAGAATGTTTCAAGGAACTTTTGTTTCAATTGTGTGTGTATGTGTGTCCTGTGTCAAATGTAAACTGCATTTCTTATTGTGCCATAAACCTCAAAGCCGTGTTTTGCAGGAAGGTAGAGAGTGTGGAAGGTGAGACATGGAGCCCAGTAGAATGGTGGCCCAGGGGTAGACAGACAGGAGTAGTAGGGCACTTGTTTCAGAGATGCTGAAAAAGGAAGCCATGCCTCTGTGGTCTACGGCAGTGACTTTCAACCAGTGTACCGTGAGAGGCTCTTAGGTGTGCTGAGAAAAATTTTTAAAGATCATTAATTAAATTCTTTTTGAAGGAAGTTCAAAGCACTCTTTTTTTTTTTTTTGATTAACATAATCTCAGTGCGCTATGGAAGTTTTAACTATAAGTTCAAGTGTGCTATGAGATTTTTTAAAAGGTTGAAAAACACTGGTCTAGAAGGCCTTAGAACTGAGATCTCCCAGAAGCAGGTGAGATCATTACGAATGCTATGACTAGAGGATGTAGGCTTGAGTCACAACATTCAGGAATCATAACACCACAACAATCAATCAAACACTCTTGTTTTGCAAAAGAAGCAATGTCTGGCTTAAATTTAGCACTGTCAAAACACAGCAAAATCTGCCAATGCAGCCCTATGAACGCTGCCCCGATTTCTTATCCTGGGGCCTCATCTTCAGCGTCTCCTGTAAGCAGAGAGAGTAGATGGCTATTTTTCCTTCTTTGGGTGAATTTCACTTGATACTCTCTCTTTTACAGTCCTTATTATCTTCTCCCCTTATCTTTTTTCTCCTTCATTTCATTACTCATGTCTGAGTGCCATGAACGTGGGCACAAAATACCTGGGTGCAGTTGTAAGACTGAAGATAAGGAATAACAGGACCTAGTCTCCCAGACATATGGGGAGCGCCCCTGGAGTTTGCAGGTACCCTGCATGGCAGACTGATTGCTATTCTGCACATCCATTTCCATTTCCCCCTGAGCATGCAAAGAGATCATTTGTTTATTTGTTTTTGTGCCCTTTGCAGTTAGGGTGTGACTTAGTTTTTAGCCAAGAAGTATGGAGGCAGAAGTGACACTTATGCCTTCCAAGTCTGGCCCATAAAAACTTCCCATTCAATCCTTCTCTCTTCTCCATCTGCAGGCTGGAAGTCAAAGCCAGGGTAGAACCGAAAGCCACTCGTTGAAAATAGCAGAGACTCAGTGGTCATCTTGAGCCCTCTATGACTATATGAAGTAGAGATCTCCGCCCCCAGCCCTCCCTCGCCCAAGCTGTTGCACCTCATGTGAAAGAGAAGGATGCATCCATTATGCTAAACATCTGAGCTTTGAAGGATGCATCCATTATGCTAAACATCTGAGCTTTGGGGTCTGTCTGTCATGGCCACTTGCCTTACATGAACTACTATCCCTTGCACTAGTGCATTCTTAGGGGATCAAACCTGAGTGACAACTGGGGCTCCATGTTCATCTGTAGTTTGCCTTCAGAGACAGAACAAGTTGGTGATTTCATTTTCTCTTTCCAAGGGAGCCTAGCTTTGTCTTTTGAAAACAAGCCTTTTTAGTTCTGTTTTCATTTTAACTTGCATTTTTATCTTCTCGCCCTCATTGAAAAAAATAAGCTGCATAATACCCCTTGCTTTTCCACCTCCCTCTGAAGTCTGCTGCAGTGATATCTATTGTTGACCAGCAGATATTGCTGAGCTGATGTTTGACTTTGCTTTAACAAAACTATTTTTCCTCACTTTTCAGGTTCTAATAATTTACAACTGTGACAAGCCAAATGCTACTAGGAACACCAGTGATTTTAAATAATAAAGACAGTTACCACACATTGGGCTTTACAAGATGCTGGGCACAGAGCAAGACATTTTACAGGTATTAGCCCAAATCTAATAAGGCTGCAAGGAAGGTATTGGTCTATCATCTTGGTGATTTTGCAACTGAACCTAAGAATAGCTATGGGACTTGCTGAGGTCACACAGACAGTGATGGGTGGAGTCAAGGTTCTAGCTCAGCTGACTAGTCCCAAAGCCCATTCTCCATCCATTTGCTTTCCAACTGTAGCTCACCTTTCATCCACTCATTCCTTTCTCTTACTTTCCTTTGACACCAATTTTCCTGGCTCTGTTCATTGACTGGTTAACACAGTGTACTCTGAATTCAGCCAGGGCCACTTAATTTTAACAGAGGAACTAGATCTTGGGCCATCCAGATCTTGGGCCTGCCTTGATGAGTATTAGGATACTCGAATGTTTGCATAATTTCTCTGGCGTGTTACTCAATTCCTCTGGCATAAACTTTACGAGTGTGCAGTGCTCACTATTAAAGAGCAACCCCAAAGGCATCACCTATTGGCCTCCATTGAATCCAACTGGCTTCAAAGTAAAAGCTGGCTGGTGGATTTTAACATTTGTTTTTTTATTTCAGATTATTATAAGGTACAGACAATTAGGTTTACGTTGTTTACGTTTGTTAGAAAAAGTCTGAGTTGTATTTGAGTCCTTCATCCAGGAGGTGTGCCATATACCTCTACATTGTGCCCATTAGGTGGGACTTTACTGAGACCCTTCCCAGCTCAATTCACAATTGCAAAGATGTGGAAATGACCCAAGAGCCCATCAACTTATGAATGGATTAATAAATGGTAGTATATGAATACCAAGGAATACTATTTTTTTTCACATCAGACGGGTAATGTGCCAACATCATAACAAGATTTGTGGGAGGCACATCTCTCACATGCGTATGA
Organism: Perodicticus potto; assembly: GCA_963574655.1. Classification (NCBI taxonomy): domain Eukaryota; kingdom Metazoa; phylum Chordata; class Mammalia; order Primates; family Lorisidae; genus Perodicticus; species Perodicticus potto. The sequence continues at coordinate 9,473 of CAUYRH010160861.1, forward strand.
AAACCCAATCATCACGTTTATGAACGACAAAAGGAGTTACCTAGGAATACTATCCAGCCATAAAAAAGATGGAGACTTTACATCTTTTGTATTTACCTGTATTGAGCTGAAGAACATTCTCCTTAGTAAAGTATCTCAAGAATGGATTTTAACACCCTTGAGGTTAGATGCCATTTATATATTGGAAAATAACTTTGTACCCACATCCTCATCCCATGCCTTGTGCAGGCTCAAAACTTGAGCTATGTTGAATGAATTCTGAGTAAGTTACCATGCTTGCATTCAAACACAGTTTCTGTTAAAAAGAGGGGCGGGGGCATGCTAAATAGGTAAGGTCAAGGTGACCAGAGGCTCATAGATCTGACTTTACTCCTAGGCAAGCTTGGGTGTGGAGAGGAGGGAAAGAGACACGGATTGGTTGCTTTCATGAGGGGAGTCATTTTAAGGCTTACTGAATTATGTCAAAATGATCTGGCCATGTTTCAGGAGCTATAGACATTTGACACTCAGTCTAGTTTCCCTGCTTACCTAAATCCAGTTTCAGTAATAAAAATGTGCCCAAGAGCTTAAGTTGGTGCTATGAGTCCCAATAACCTTCAGCTCTGAAGTTCAAGTTAAAATCTTGGCCTAGCTACCCGCTAGACTTTGGGCAGGTGGTTCAGCCTTTCTGAGCCTTAATTTCCACAGCACAGAAAGAAGCCTAATACACTATTACCTCTACTACTGGATTATTTCAGTAACTTATTTAATTGAGTTCTGCAAAGCATCCAGAAAGTACTTAGTGGCTATGAGCTACTTCTCTATTGCCAGTATATATTGACCTAAATTTTTCATCCTATCTCCCCACTGGAGTTTTGACTCATCTAGTAAAAGAAAAATTTTGCACAAGGTTCTGGGATTGGCACAAAAAGTGAAAGGGGCTTGCCCTTGAGGAGCTTGGAGTTTATATTCGGTATTTAAATATTAAGACTCACAAGACCTTGAGCAAGAGACGTCACCAACCAGGTCTGAGTGCCCATGTGTGGACTGGTGGGCAGTAAAGAATCTTCCAATCCAATGTGTCCTTGAGCCTCTGTGTGTGCTGGAACTCAGTTACAGACCGGAGGAAGGAATGATTAGTCACCACCCTGGTAAACATAGGAAGGTTATCTCCTTTTATTAATAGACTACGCTACGCAAGCCATAAAAATAGGGTAGCTTCAAAATTTAAGTTCTTTGAACTTGAGGGTTTTTTTGCATCAGAGGAAATGTGAAAAGAGATTTGTGTTATGTATGGACTTTGTATAATGTTCTTCTATCTCCTGCTGCAAATCAATTACTTATTAATTTTTATTGCTGCCAAGGAAAGAAAAATATATTACTATTCGTGTAAGCCTTTTTCTTATCGATTCTCTGAGTATAGTGCTAGTTTTTTAAGGAAAAAATGATTATGTTCATTTGTTCATTTCAAAAGGCCTATGCTACATTATAGAAAATTCAAATGGGGGAAAAAACAGAAAGAAAATGCTTTTCACCCCACTCAGCAGCTGTTAATGTTTAAGTGTGCTACTTTCATTTTTCTTCTGAGTATTTTTACATCAAGTATCGCATTCTCACTAAACTCTGTGTATTGATAAAAGGCATTTACCGTGTTTCTGCATAGAACTCATAATAATTTTTAATTGTAAAATAATATTCCCACAAGGTATATCCTGGTTTATTCGACCATCTTCCTCCTCCTCCTCTTATTAGAAGGCAGTAGAACTCAGTTTGCAGGGGATTTGGTGCCAGGGCTGGCTCGAGACACGGCTCTACCATTTCCTAGTGTGACCTCAGAATGGCCACTTAATCTCTCCAGACCCAGATGGCCTCATCTAGGAAAATACAGGCTATATTAGGACCAACCTCGTCAGGTTATTGTGAAGACTACGTGAGATCATGTACGCAGAGGGCTCACCAGTATCTGGAACATCGTAGAGTTCACCGATGTTAGCCTACATTCCTACCTGATGACTGGTTTGATTTTTATAAATATCCCACAAGAAAACACACGTAAAATATCAGGCCCCATCACTGCATCGCTTGGGTCACTTTATCTCTCTAGTTCCTCATTTGCAGAGAGAGGCAGTCAGATCATGAAGTATGACCTCACTGCCCCCTGGCACCTCCAGTGTGCCAGGATTCTAGGCTAATATTACTATTAGAAGCAGCTCTAACCACTGCAGGGAAATGACCCAGGGAAGCTTCAGTCTTGCTCTTGAAGAAAGAAACCTGCAAGGACCTGCGGGCCTGTGTGCATCAGTTTCCCTTTTTAACCGCTTGACATTTGTTCCCTCGCCTTCCTCCCAAAGGCCTCTCACAGCTGGGTTTGTCTGCTCCCCACATCCCCATTTTTCAAATGGGTCCCGCAGCTGGTGCGCTCACCTGAGGTTTTATTTATCCATTTCACATTTCTAATGTCGCTTCGCTGCTGTGATCATTTTCCTATGTGGTCATTTAAGGAAGATAAATTGAACTGCAGATCTCTGTAGAACAGGCATAGCTATTAGTCAGTCCCCGAGGGACAGAGAAGATTTTTTTCACTCTTAACAACACCTGCTTGTGCGCTCCCTATAACCTCCCAAGAAGAGTGCTTAATTGAAAATAAAAAAATTCTTCAGACACCAGCAAAGTTGGACAAGTTGCTTCCCCCAGCACATACATCCCTAACAAGATTCAGATTTCTCAGATCCCAAAACCAAGTGCCAAAAGGGACTGAACTAATCTCACCTTGGGACCAGAGGTGTCACTGTCAGGAAGCAGATGTTATCCTTAGCACACAAGCTTCCCACCCACCACCTCCTGGCCTTCTGTCCCAGGGAATTTCAGTGGGGCCAGCTTTCCTCCCCCCGCCCCCACAGGGCCTCCCCTGTGAACACACTGCTGCATTACGAAGGAAACCGGATGGACACCGTGGGGCCCAGCACAGCAACTGAGTCAAACGCGCAGGCTCTGCCTGGGTTCCAATCCTTGCACTGTTTTCTGCAGGACCTGAGTTGGGTTATTTAACCTCTCTGTGCCTCAGTTTCCAAAATGAGAGTAATAGAAGAGCCTCTCATGAGGCACGTGAGGATTACAGGAGTTAGCGCAGACAGAAAACACAGAACTCACCTGACAGATTCCAAATGTGCAGTAAATAGCAACTCCTACCATGGGTGACCAAGGACTGTGCACTAGACGAGTGACACGGCTCATCCCAGTCAGTAGGAGTGGGAAGGGCGTGGGTTTTAGAGAAAGACCTGAGTGTGGATCTCACCTCCAGTCTGTGTCTAACTCCAGTGCATCGCTAGGCTTCTCAGCCCCTCTGGTCCGCACTGGTTGAATGGGAGCAGTCAGCCTGGAGACTGAGCAGGAGAGTGTGTGTTAAGTGCTTACCGTGGCGGCCGGGTAATCAAGTCTTGCTAATGTGGGCTCCTGATGCAGCCCAGCTCCATGGGAGACAGACTCTCAGAGCCAGAGATTTGAGAGGCAAGCGCTGTTTCATTTGTCCCTGATGCTTGCTTTGCTGCCGGAAGCCTGGCTTGGCAGTTCCTAGGTCTTGGGTCATCAAAGTCATTGTAAAAATCCCTATTTTCCTGTAGCAGCTCCCTCCTGGTGGAGAGCGGCTTGCCACCTGCCTGGGCAGCCTGTGTGTTTTTAGGTCACGCTGCAGGTTTCCAGTGCCTTGGCTGCTTTGTTCTTTTACAAACCAACCACCAAGAGCCTTTTCCCTTCCCCACCCTCCCACCTGCCTGCAGTCTATTTTCCCTTTACTACTGAGAGACAAAATTGGTTCTCTTAGAGCCAACAGGGGCCCACTCTCTGTCCTGCTTCCGTTCCCCTGGGTGGAGGGCTGGGCACTGCAGACCAGTCTTCCCTTTCTGGGACTGTTTCTTCCAGAAGCTCCTCCTCCTACTGCTGCTTTGGTGCCTCCTGTTACCTGGACAGGCTGCCTCCCCTGAGAGGGAGGCCCTCCCTGCAGGCCAGACTTCATGGCCCAGCTAACATCCCATCTTCCTCATGAAGACTTGTAGATCCCTCCAGGTTCCAGAGAGTGTTCTCGAAATTTCAAAAAAACCTCACCCTGCGTGTTGCTCATTAGGACCTTGGACAGATGGACACTGCCTAAGTTTTCCACATGTGCTGTTTCTCAGTTCCTCTGATTTGCAAGCTCCTTGTAGGAAGACACAGATCCTTACCTAGGAGCTGGTCTCTACCAACATTGATCTTAGTTGATATTATGTATTGATAAATAAATAGCTCCCATTTGGTGAGTGAGGCCAGGGTATGAGGTCTGACAGTTAAGCTCACAAACTCACCAGTGTGCAAAACTGACAAAAACACGGCAAAAATTGGGATTAAAATTGGCATTAAAATTGACAACTGAGTGTGAGAAGCATAGTGGGCCAAGAAAACATCGACACATAAACAATTAGGAAAATCTTAACCAAAAATCTCGACATGAGAAAGGTGTGTGCAAAAATAGGTTCTTGTATCACATCCATGCACTAGCACACAGGCACTATCTGTGAGCCAGTAAGCAAACAACTGTATTGGAACACCCTCCCTACTCACCTGGTCTGGCTCCCAGTGACTTTTTCTTTGCCCAAAGATGAAGGAAGTATGGAAAGGAAAACATTTTGATGACATTCAGGACATCGAGGATAATACAACGACAGCACTGATGCCATTCCAGGAAAAGCTCCAGAACTGCTCTGGAGAGTAGACTGGGCTTTGGCATCTGTGTACAGCTTCCCAAGGAGAGTAGTTCAAAGGTGACTGTAGGGATATTCAGCAAAGAACTATGTAACACTTTTTTGAGGATGAGTTCATGAACTTAATCATCAGACCTCGTATGTGTGCACAAATGTATCTATGTATCTATCGTATTTGGTCATCACAATATTCCATGAAGTCACTATTACTACTTTTGTTTTACACTTTAAGAAATTAAAGGTTAGGGAGAAAAAAAGAACTTGAGCAAGAATAAACAGCTAGAAAGAAAGAGGGTCCAGGACCACAATTCAAGCACATTTCCCAGGTCTATGTACTGAATAAAGAGTCTCTAGACTTTCTATTTTGGGTATCCCTTTCAGGAAGCATATGTGTCTCTGTTTGTCATTCATAAATTATATGTATCTACTATACAACTAATACATCATGTACATTATGAAACATATGGCACAAAAGTGGAAATAAAAAGACAATACCCTAGGTATAGATTGTGATTTCTAAATACAGTCTCTCACTAAAAGAAGCCAGATCCTTGGAGAAATGCTTAATTTTTAATCTGGGAAGTGAGCCTAGAACATTTTGTCATATCAGAAAGCAAGGAAGCTATCAATTATTTGCTCACAGCAAAAGGACTTGCGGGCCAACTTGAAAAGGTTTCCATTGGCCAAAAATTTTAAACACCTGTAATTAGTTAAACCACACTGTTATATACAATAGGTGTATACACACACACATATGATACTAAAAAAACTGCACTGTATGTCACTTTTATAGAATACTAGGTGACCAATTCATTAGTTTGAAAAAAAAAAGTATTTTTCCTGCCTTTTCTATAAGAACTATGCCCTAAGGTTAGTAAATACACAATGAGAAGATTCTCTTTGCAGAAGCGTTCCAGCTAATAATGAGTTCATGAACTCATCCTAAAAAAAAGTGTTACATCCTGAGTCCTCTGTAGACCAATAGAAGGAATTTGCTTTTCAGGTCCCTTCAGAAAAGAATGATACGCATTATTTAGAGGAGAAGAAAAGTCAGGAGTTTAAGAAAAAAGGAAAAAGACAAAGTTTCCCTTTAGGAAGTAACCCTGCCAGCTTACTTGGGTGTTGAAATAGTGTTGTTGGCAATGACATTGGGGTGTTCTATCACAGTCTCAGTACACTTTCTCCCCCTGGGAAGTATTTTGTAGTTACTATTTCTCCACCCTATTGACACAGTGGCACAGACATCATTTATTATTTGTTTACATGTTTCACTTACTCTGCTAAGGTGGAAGTCTAGTGATGCGTTGTTTGCGGGGAATGTGTCATTGAAAGACCCAAGGAGATCTAGCAGGTTCTCAGGTTCTCCACCTCCAACTTTTCACAGTGGCCTCTCCAGAACTACAGGGGCCTCCTTGGGGTTCTGGCTTGGATCAAAGTGTGCTGGGTCCCCATAGTTTTTTCTCCTCTGAGGTGCAAGGCGATGTAGGAGCTCCCCGTAGCTGTGACCTTACATTCCCACCTTTGGCTTATCTTCCTGTGTAAAGGTCAAATTCCTCACATTTCTGGGAGAAATGTCACAGTTTACACAACACTTCCCTCTGTACAACTGAGTAAAGAAAATAAGGCTGTGGGTGTTAGTACCTGCCCTTAGTCTCCACATGCCACCCAAAGAGGTCAAGGACTTGCGTTAAGTTGAAAGAACAAGAGAGGAAAGCAGCCAGGACCAGCACCCACAATGGAAAAGGGAATGACCACTTGGCCTGTCACTTACGGCTTTTTGGCCATGGGCAATTCACTAAACACTCAGGTTCCTCACCGGCTAAAAGATAGCAATGATAGTACTTGCTGAATGGGGATTTTTCTGAAATAAGATAGATTTTTTTGAAATTATCAGCAAAATGATTGGTATGTAATAAATATGCAATGAATGTTACCAACAATAGTAGCCTTCTCCAAGTATGTATGTGTTTACAAAGGTTTTGAGGCTTGAAATAAGAACAGTAATAGGTGATTCTTGAATAATAATAATAATAGTGATAAAATGACAGGTGGCTTACTACGAACCCAGCATTGTTTGGTGTCCTTTATGTGTATTTGTTACAACAAACCTATGTGAGGCCAGGCAGGGTGGCTCACACCTGTAATCCAGCACTCTGAGAAGCTGAGGTGGGCAGATTGCTTGAGTTCAGGAGTTGGAGACCAGCCTAACCAAGAGTCAAAGTTGGAGACCAGACTAACCAATGCCAAAAATAGTTGGGCATTGTGGCTGGTGCCTGTAGTCCCAGCTACTTGGGAGGCTGAGGCAAGACAATCACTTGAGCCAAAGAGTTTGAGATTGCTATGAGCTATGAGGCCATGGAATTTAAGCCCAGGGCAACTGAGTGAGACTTTGCCTCAAAAAAATACAACAACAAACCTATGTGGTGTGCTAGTATTGTTCTTACTTCCATATTCTGGATGAAGAATATAGACCAGGGGTCCTCAAACTTTTTAAACAGGGGGCCAGTTCACTGTCCCTCAGACTATTTGAGGGCCAGACTATAGTTTAAAAAAAAAAAACTATAAACATATTCCTATGCACACTGCAATATCTTATTTTGAAGTAAAAAAGAAAAATAGGGGCGGCACCTGTGGCTCAAAGGAGTAGGGCGCTGAACCCATATACTGGAGGTGGTGGGTTCAAACCCAGCTCTGGCCAAAAACAAAAAAACAAACAAAAAAAGGGAACAAATACAAACACAATATTTAAAATGAAACAAAAAGGCACCCCCACCTGCAAAAAAAAAGACCTCCTAACTCCAGGAAAAAAAAGTCCCTTTTAACTGCAAAAAGAAGCCCTATTAACTGAAAAAAAAAAAAAAATAGACCTCCTAACTTCAAAAAAAATAATAAATCCCTAACTTGTTCTTACCTCTGTTCTCAGGCAGCAGCAGGCTCTGCACAGGCAAGCTCCTGACTCGTTGGACCACCCGAGGAGTCCAGAGACAGAGAGAAGGAGGGGAGTCGGAGAGTGCAGCACACATTCCACACCTGCGGACGGTGGCCTGGGACAGGTAGCTGCTAAGCAGAACAGGCACTGGGGCCAAAAACACCCAGTGGGCAGATAAATGTCCTTGGCCTTGGTGGGCTGCAATTTGAGGACCCCTGATATAGACGGTAGTTAAGTTGAAGCAGAAACCTGACAATTTTCTAGCCTTTTCAAAAGACTGAGGCCCACACCTGAAGTATTTCCTTTCTCAGGCCTTTTTTCTGACTCGTGGGTCTGTGACCCCCAAGAAGTTCTCTAACTGCTCCCTTCCCCAGCACCTGCTGAGAGCCCACACCTCTGCAGATTCTGCCACCTGACTTGCCCATTTGACGGTTATGTTCCCAATTTTATGTACCAGGTGTTCTTTGGAAGAGGAAACTAAATCCCAGAGGGAATAGCGACTTGCTCAAACCTACACCGGGAGCTGGAATTTAATGCTGGCCTGCGGATCAAGTCTGTGTTGTCACTCTGCCCTCCAGATCCCTGTCCTTGGGTTGCTGTGAAAGAGCGACGCCCGGAGCTGCCTGCAGTCCCCACGGCTTCGTGAGGCCCACGCTGTGTTGCCCTGAGCCGCTGCGGGCGGCAGGGCCCCAGGGACGAAAAGTTTCAGTAGGGGGCAGCTGAGAGCCCAGACGGCTGCTGAGCGCCGGGCTTCCCTCCCTCTCGCCGCGGCCCAGCCGACCGGGCAGGGCCAGGAATTTAATCCTCAGCATTCCAGCCCGGGTTCCTGTGACATAAGAAAGCCCAAGGAGGGATCTGAGTGACTTGTCAGCAGAACCCCCTACGGGATTTTCTATAGATAGCCAAGGTGTGTCTCGGGCTCTGTCCCTCTCTGCGGGAGAAAAGAACGTTCTTTTATGCCCAGGCTGCGGCTGAAGCCGCGCGCAGCAGGTGGGTGGGGTGGGGCCGCCAGGCCGCTGGGCCCAGAGGACTTCTAAGGCTGGGAAATGTGTGGCAGCTGGGGAGAGGGACGCAAGGAGCCCGATCCAGGAGAAGGAATTCCAACTATGGCATTTTGGAGAAAACTAGTTATTTGCCCTCGCTGACCCCGCCCCAGGTTGGGACTGCGGCAGCAAGGAGGGGTCCCAAATACTGAGTCTCACTCAGCCTTTGATGCTGGCTCTGAAAAGATTCGTGGCATGAGTCGGGCTCTCTCTGCCGAGAGAGACGTGTTTGGAATGTTGGCGTGCCAGGGTGCTGTGATTGGAGGCTCGAGGTTTCAGAGTTCCTTAATTTGCATGGCCATGCGCCAAGGTTATTATTTTCCACAATACAGGGCTGAAATTTGAAACTCTGTTTACCTTCCAGATTCCAAACAAGCAACATTCCTATCGATAATGTCATGTAAATACTGGCATGGTAGCTGAGAATCCTATCATTACTGATATATGTATTTTTTATTCTGTTTGCTGGTGAAGAGGAATTCTCAGAAGCCATGCATATATTTTGCATAAAATAATAGCTAAGCTGCCAAGGGTTTTAACAATATAATTTCATCATGGGATTCTGGGATCTTTGGTTTATGCTGCCATCAGAACCCCAAGACAGAATTAATTCTTATAACTGAGACAAGCCCAAGTGCTATTTTTCCATTCCCTTTTAGGTGAACTCAACTATTTTAATTGCCCAAACATTTGGTGGGAAGGGTATAGGGTGGAGAAAAGCCTGTTTGATATATCTATTAGCTTCAGAATAAATTCATTAGAGGCAGTATACGGCTGCTGTTAAAACCACGAACGTTTGCTACAAATAGCCTGAGTCTGAACCTCAACTTGGCCTTCAAGCTCTGAAAACTTGGGGAAGTTATTATTACCTATGAGCCTTCATTTACTCATCCATAGTATGCACTTGCTGATACCTACCTCTCAGAGTTGTTGAGAGGATTAAACGCTATTAGAACTGGTGGAATGAGCAGACTTAATACCTGCAAAGGGGCGTCTGTACAGTGCCTGTAGCATAGTAACTGTCAGTAGATGGCTGCTTTATAATTAGCTCAACAGCAAAAGCAAAACATACTTGAAACTGTTCTCTGACACCACGAAGGCGCAGGAATCTTAGCTACTTCCAGCCAGAAGCTCCTCTTTTTAGCTCCCAAATTCCCCAGATGCTCCACATTTGTGAATTGTATTATTCCCAGCCAGGGAGAGCAGGGTGGCTGCCCCCACCCTGTCTGGAATCCCAGAAGCACCTCTGAGATCCTGACCTAGCACAGCTGCCTGTTGCAAATAATTTAGGAAACATGAAACAGAACATATTGCAGTGCCCGGGAAGGGTCTGAAGGGTGGACTTCGTGTTTGTGGTGGAGCTGCTTTCTCCTGCAGAGGAATGAAAGCAGGGCTCCACCTGGATGAGTACTGTTCTCTTCGCCCCATTAGGCAAGAGACAGGGGCTTCTCCAACAGCAATGAGGGCCCCACTTTCTTCATAATGTCTATAACAATACTACCTTGCCCATGGTGTGTAGAAGGGCTTCTTGTCGGTGTGAGTTTTTGCCTGTAAATAGATCTTAGCTTTGTATAACTGTAAACAATTATGGCTTCAAGTCTCACCTCCACTCTGTGTTAGCTGTGAGACCCTGGACAAGGCACTTAGGGTTTCTGAACCTGTTTATTCTTAAATAAGCAAGACAGAGAGAATGGTAAACCCTTCACTGGGTGGTTGGTAGAGTAAATGGATTATTACATGTAAAGTGCCCAGTGTAGCTTTGGGCATGAAACAGAGGGAGAGAAGGCTGAATGGCCTTTCAGAGAGAGGAAATGTCTTAGCCCAGCAAGCTGCAGGACTCTTCACCTCACCAGCAGCCCAGTGCCTGATGGCCCTCTTGTTTCCAAGGTTTCCTCTGAGCACACCAAAAAACAAAACAAAAGAAAACTAAATGAGTTGAGGAAAAGCACTTTAGGTCTCTAGATATTGCTGTTAATAATCAAAAGGAAATGAAATTTTATATGGAAAAAAACTAGTTTTGGTTGAAATTTGACCACCTTATGTCCCTGTTAGGACTTCCCGAAGTCCCAGCTCATCAGAAGGAGACTCTACTCTTGCAACCTCAAGGCCACATGTGACCCTCCAGATCCCCAATCGCAGCCCCTTAACTGAATTCAAAACTTCACTGAACTCAAAACTTCACTGAACAAATCCCTTTATTCAAAACATTTGTTCTGTAAAATTTGGATTCAATCAGAAGGGCACACTCAAGGATCCATGTGGCCCCATGGACTCAGGTTCACCACCCTGGTTTAGAGTCTTTAAATATCAGCAGATGATCAGTAACTGGAGAAGCGAAGGGGGGTGCCCTGCAGGCTGCTGGCAGGGTCCCTGGGGGATGCCTGTTGAGATTTTCCTTCCTAAATGAATGATTGCAGCTTCCCGATAGGCAAGAATTAGAGTTAGACTTTTGCACTCTCAAACCATTTTTACTTTTTTTTTGTGCAACTTTTTCTTTTGTATCTTTGCTGTGTCTGAAAATATTTTCTTTTCACCTGTGTGAGTAAGCTGGTCACAGTCGTGTTTAGGAACTGTGAATGCAGTTGAATTTATTTGCAGGTCAATTCTATAGCTGCCTAATGCCCCAAACAGATCTTTGGAGAGAAGAACCCTAGCTACAAAGGAAAATCAATGTAGACATACTTGTGGTTGCCTCTAAAGCAGATAGTGTACCTGTTAAGTTCTAAGTTTTCCCGCACAGCACCTGGAACTGTTCTCTCTGGTGGTTGCATTCCATGAATGGTCCTGTCCAGTTTCACGTGTCGGAAGGGAATAGAGGCACACGGAGTGGGAAGGGGGCTACGGAAAAGGAATTCCCTTCTTTTTTCGTGACCTGTTATTTGCAATTTATATCATTGTACATGTATTGTACATTGTATCATTGTACATTGTACATGTACTTAGCCCAAAGGGCTAAGTATATAGTTTAGAGTAAATCATTCAGAGAAAGTGTCTGCATAAAAGGTGCTGCACGAAATAGCCACCGGCCACTTTTAGGCTGTAATCATCAAAGAGGCCGAGCTTGTCCTTGACTGCTTTGGACCATCCCAGCACCATATCACATATTATAGGCTCAAAAATCAATGCAATTAGATATTGACAATGATGCTGGAAAGACCACTGGGCTGGGATTGCCTCCATATTTGTAATGAACCAACATGTCCCTTTGGTCACTCTCTTGGCTCTTCTGAGTCTCAGTCATGTTTATAAAATGACCAGTTCGTTGGCTCCCTCAAGCATTTTAACCATAAAAAAAACTTCTCAGACACCCTCTCCAACCCCACCACCTCACGGATTTGCTCAACAAATGCTTACTGAGCACTTAGTATGTGCCAGGCACTCTACTAGTAGTCAAGGATATTATTTGTGAGAAGAACAGAAGTAGTCCTTGCCCTCCTGAAGCTTATAGTCTAGTGGAAGAGACAGACATAAAACCAATGGTCGTGCAAATAGAAATACAATCATAAACTGAATGAAGTGCTCTGATGGAAAGCAGGAATCTATGGGAGACTAAATAGGGAAGAGGGTCAGAGAAAAGGCCTATGGCTGTACCTTTAAAGTTCCTGGAGAAGCTACATGACAAAAAAGAGTTACTGTCAGTTGAGTAATGCTTTGACATTATTTGCATTTTATTAATCATAGTCCATCTATATACATGTACACAATGATAGCTTGTATATGTGTGAGACAGCTTGTTATTCAGCCTAGAATCTGCAGAGGCTTTGTACAACGAGACACCCAGCATCCTGCAAAGTCTGTAGCCTTTGAGGGTACTGGGGACCCCTTAACCAGAACCATCTTTCATTGGCTCTAAGGGCAACCTGCAGGGCTCCTCCAGCGTGATCTTGAAGGAAAGTGGTTTCTTGCTCAGGAATCACATCAACACTTAGAGAAAGCCCGGCCAGCCCCCTCCCCTGCAGAAGCCAACATCCCCATCCGCTGATGACCACAGATGGGGCTCCTCCCACCTGGCAGAGGTGACTTACCTCCAGGCCAATCTGATCTAAATAAAATCCATCATTCAAAAACTGTAACAAGCTCTCACAATAGTCAGGAAGAAGAGGCAGTGGGGGCCTCTTTGGCTCTGCCCCTGTCACCCCTGAACCTAAATATTGTCAGTCTATAGTTTAGCTCTCAGTGGTCAACCAGATGATTACATGTTATATCCAGAAGAAAACATACCTTTCTTCCATAATGGCCTCCTAGCCATGTAAATGGCTGTACGTATTTGATTTGGGTTTCCAAACTACAGTCTTTAAGGCAGTCTGCCAAGCCCCCATTGGGAATAGAAGTTTTCAATATTCTAATCCCTCTCGCATAACCAGGGAGCAATGAGTTTGGATAATAAGCTGGGTCCAGGATGCGAGCCGTCCCCTCTAATAGGCAAAACCACCTAGGGCAGTGGTTCTCAACCTTCCTAATGCCGCCACCCTTTAATACAGTTCCTCATGTTGTGGTGACCCCCAACCATAAAATTATTTTCATTGCTACTTCATAACTATGATTTTGCTACTGTCATGAATCGTAATGTAAATATCTGATATGCAGGAGACCCCCAAAGGGGTTGCGACCCACAGGTTGAGAACCGCTGACCTAGGCAGATGAAGAATTCAAATTCCACTTGCAGCTGACCGTCCTATTCAGAAGCAGGGAAAGAGGAGGTTTGGTCTAAGGGCGCTCCCTGACTGAAGTGAGGACAGCTCAATTACTTACCTGGATGTGCAGAAAAGGAAGGACCCCACTCCTTGGTAATACCTCACTCAAGCCCTAAATCCCTCAAAAGCAGAGAGATGGAGTCTTTGTCATGGAGCCCCAGTGGTGGCCTAATAGGCATCATGTTTTTTTAGTGATTGAATAGTTCTGGAAAGGTGTTAGTTAGGACTAAGTCACTAAGCCGGACATGTAGACAGAAAAATAAACCTCAAAATTACCAGGAGCCTAAGTCTGAAGGTAAAGAACCAAAGGAGGGTAAAACTGAGATGTCAAGCAGGAGGCAGGAGGGCTGCCTGGCGACAGACACTCCATCTCACTAGTCCAGAAGCTTCCGAAAACACAGTGCCAGCCCTTGTGCATCCAGACGCACTACAGCTGAGCGCGCCTGTTGGAAAAGGACCATTCACCTTGCGGAAGGTTTGGCTTCCCCATTTCCTTTCCACATGAAGGGCTGTTGCATTTACAGTGCATTTTTTAGAGGCCATAGCTGAGGACATTTCAGACATGCAAAGTACACATTCCTCTCACATAGGTTAGGTCCCATCAGTCTCAAACAGGATTCCAAATTCATTAAGTCCTAGTAGGTAACCGGTGAGTATAGGCAAATGGGGAAAGTTTTTTTTTTTCTTTTTTAAACAAGTGAACAGTTTATTAAGAATTAAACAAAGGTGTGATGTGATACAGTACAAGCAAGACACTCAAGATAGGTATAATAGTACCACTCACACAAAAACTTAAATTTCACCTCAAAAAAAAAATCACAAGACAAAATAGAAAGCAATTTCACTGTTATAAGATAAGATATTTCGTGCAAGGTATTATCTCTGCCCCCCCAAAGCCCAACCTCCCAACAATCAAAAAGCTATCTGGGAATACTGCTATACTAACGTATTAACCACAGTATAATCATTCATAGGAAAACAGTAATTAAGGAATGAATTGAATTAAATAACAAAGTTCAAAACGTCATAAACTCATAGACCACAATGATTTTACAAAACAAGCAATTCCAGAAATCTTATAAACAATAAAAGAAATATTTCAATATCATTCTACTTGAT
>CAUYRH010160863.1:0-27696 GCA_963574655.1 Perodicticus potto
TTGTAAAGTTGAAAAATTGTAAGTTGAACCATCATAGAAATATGAATTCTATTTTATCATAAGTCAAGTCATAAGTCAGTCATTATACCATCTGTATAATGATGTATAAAGATTATTTTATTATATACTAAGATTATTTAATTATATACTGTATAACGATTATTTTATTATATACTAAGCAGTATTCTATTATTTGAAAGCATACTACGATAAGTTAAAAAGTAGATATTGTAAACCAAGGGTGTCCAACTTTTTTTCTCTGTTGCACATCTAAAGAATAAGAGTTGTCATCATAGGCAACACATTAAATACACAAACGCTAACAAAAGCTGATTAGCAAAAAAAGGTCCTTGGATACTTTTCATGGTATCTTACACCACAGAGGAACAAAAGAAGTCCTCATAAAATTAGCATGTGGCATGAAGGACACAGGTTGGACACACCTGCAAACCTTAAAGAATAGAAAGTAATATAGCTAATATAAAATGGAATCACAAAAATTTCTCAGTTAACATAAAAAACGCTGGGAGAGAGGGAAAAGGAAATAAAGAACAGATGGAAAAATTAGAAAACAAATACTAATATGATGGATTTATATTCTACCACACAAATATTTCCATAAAATTAATGTAACTACTGAGTATGTAATGTAAGTACTAAGTCAATGGTCTGGGTACTCCAGTTAAACTAAATATATACTTGTTCTACAAAACATCTACTTCAAATATAAAGACATAGATTATCTAAAAGTGAAAAGATAGAACAAGATATGCCAGAAAAATACTAATTATAAGGAAGCTGGAGTAGCTGTTATTAATGTCAGATGAAGCAGATTTCAGAACCAGACAGATTCTAGGAATAAATACAGAAACTTCATTATGACAAAAGAATCAGTTCATCGAGAAGGCATAACAATTCCAAATATGAATGAACTCAGTAACAGAATTTCAATATACAGGAAGCAAAAACTGATAAAAGTGAAGGGAAGAAAGACAAATTCACAATTATAATCAGAGACTTCCTCTTTCAGCAATTGCTATAACAAATAGCAGATCAGTAAGTATATGAAACATTTGAAAAACCCCATTAACCAACTTGATGTAATTTATCTTTATAGACTACATTATCCAATAACAGCAGAATGCAAATGTCTTTCAGGCGCACTCAGAATATGAACCAAGAGGTCCATATGCTGAGCCATAAAACACACCTCAGTACATTTTAAAGACAGAAACCATACACAGTGTTCTCTGAACAGGACACATTTAAATCAGAAGTCAATAGTAAAATTATCATGAAAATCCACAAATACTTAGAAACTAGACAACATACTTCTAAATAATCCACAGTTCAATTAATAATCACAAAGAATATTAGAATACATTTGAATTGAATAAAAACAAAACTGAAAAAAATAAATAAAATCGAAATTGAATTTTTGGATGAAGCTAAAGTAGCACTTAAAGGGAAATTTATAGCTTTAAAAGCTTACAGTAGAACAGAAAATGGGTCCAAATTCAATGGTCTAAGATTTACCTAGAAACTAGGGGAAAAAATAAATTTAATCCAAACTAAGAAGAAAGAAGAATATAATAAGTTTTTAAAAATAAATAAATAAATAGAAAACAGGTAAATAATAAACAAACTCAATTAATCTAAAAGCTGGGTTTTTTTTTGAGACAGTCTCACTATGTCATCCTCATAAAAAGTCAATAATAACTGATAAACTTCTAGCAACAGTGATCAATTAAAAAAAGATAGAAGACACCAACAACTGACATCAGGACCCTACAGCCACTAAAAGGATAGTAAGGAATAATACAGACAAACTTACGTGAATAAGGTCACAATTCAAATAAAATAAACATATTCCTAGAAATACTCAAAGTACTAAAACCCACTTGCGTAGAAATTTTTTAAAACCTAAATTTGCCTATATTTTGCTAATGAAATTGAATTTGTGTTTAAAACCCTCCTCACAAAGCAAACTCCAATCTCGGATGCATTCTCTGATGAAGTCTACAAAATTTATAAGGAAGAAACAACACCAACCCTACAAAAACATCTTCACGAAATTGAGCAGCAGGAAGTCTTTCATAGCTCATGTTAAGAGGCCACCAGATACCAAAGCCAAAAAATACATAAATAAAAGACAGTACAAACAAAAGAAAGAAAATATATCCCTGAACATAACACAAAAGTCTTTGATAAAACTGAGCAAATCATATTAAGCAGCATATTACAAAGTGAGTACCCTGCAACTAAGTGGTGTTCATCCCAAGCATGGGTAGTTAGATTCACATTCAAAAATAAATGTGCAAAGAATGAAGCTGCACTCTTACCTCCCACCCTAATAAAACTAACTAAAAACATATCAAAAACTAAATTTAAGAGCTAAAACTATAAAATTCTTAGTAGAAAACTTAGGCAAATCTTCATGACCTTGAATTTGCCAGTATTTTCTTACATACGATACCAAAAGCACAAACAACAAAAGAAAAAATTAGACAGCATTAAATTAAAAATTCGTACATCAAAGGATACTATCAAGAGAATAAAAATACAACCAAAAACATGGGAGAGAAAATACAGTAGAACCACCATACTTGATCACCTCCCTACACTGACCACCTCTTAAAGTTGATCTAGTTTTCTCTTTCTTTCTTTCCTTCTTTCCTTCTTTCCTTCCTTCCTTCCTTCATTCCTTCCTTCTTTCTTTCTCTCTCTCTTTTTCTTTCTTTCCTTTTTTTTTTTTTGAGACAGTCTCACTTTGTCACCCTCAGTAGAGTGCTGTGCCATCATAGCTCATGGCAACCTCAAAATCCTGGGCTCAAGCGATTCACTTGCTTCAGCCTCCCAAGTAGCTGGGACTACAGGCACCTGCCACAATGCCCAGTGAGATGGAGTATGGCTCTTGCTCAGGCTGGCCTTGAGCTCAGGCAATCCACCTGCCTCGGCCTCCCGGAGTGCTAGGATTACATGAGTGAACCACCTTGCCTGGCCTGTGATTTTCTTAATAACATTTTCCTTTCTTTAGCTTATTTTATTGTAATAAAGCATATAATACATGTAATATACAAAATATGTGTTAATATGTAATAGTAAGCTTCTGCTCAATAATAGGCTATTAGCAGAAAAGTTTTTAGAGAGTCAAAAATTATACATGTGAAATCAAGATGGAAATAAAATTTGTTTTTGAATTGAAAAATTTTGGTTACACAAGCTACCAAAATCTCTGGGATACAGCAAAAACAATGCTAAAGGGACATTCATTGTACTAAATGCCTACATCAAAAAGACAAAAAGGAGACCAGCCTGAGCAAGATGGATAGAAAAACTAGCTGAGCATTGTGGCAGGCACCTGTAGTCTCAGTTACTTGGGAAGCTGAGGCAAGAGGATCACTTGAGCCCAGGAGTTTGAGGTTGTCGTGAGCTATGACACCAGGGCACTATACTTGAGGTGACAGAGTGAGGCTGTCTCAAAATAAAAAAGACAAAAAGATCACAAATTAACAACCTAATGGCACATCGTAGGAACTAGAAGAACAAGAACACACCAAACCCAAGCTAGCAAAATATAAGAAATGACAAATATCAGAGCCAAACTAAATAAAATTGAAAGTGAACAAACAAAAAGAACAACATTAAAAAACCAAAGGATGAATGAAATGAAAAGTGGCTTATTTGAAAAGATAAAAAAAGTTGATAAACCACTGGCTAGACTTAAAAAGAGAGGAAATTCAAATAAATTCAACCAGATATGAAAAAGGAGACATTACAGTTGGTACCACAGAAACACAAAAGACCATCTGAGGCTATTATGAACACCTCTATGCACATGAACTAGAAAATCTAGAAGAAATTAATAGATATTTGGAAAGGCACAACCTCCCAAATTTGAATCAGGAAGAAATAGAACGCCTGAAAAGACCAATAATGAGTAGTGAAATTGAATCAGTAATATAAAAAAAAATTCCCAGCCACAGAAAAAGCCTAGGACCAGATGGATTCACAGCCAAATTCTATCAGTTCTACAAAGAAGAATCGGTTTCTATCCTATTGACTCTGTTCCATAACACTGAGAAAGACAAAATCCTCCCTAAGTCATTCCACAAAGCCAATATCACCCTGATACCAAGGCCACGAAAGGACACAATAAAAAAAAAAAAAAATTGCAGACCAATATCCCTTGTAAACATAAATGCAAAAATCCTCAGCAAATACTAGCAAACCAAATGTATCAGTACATCAAAAAAAAAGAATAATAAATTCACCATGCTGTAGTGGGTTTCACCTCAGGGATGCAAAGTGAAAGACCTCTACAATGAGAATTACAGAACACTGATGAAAGAAATTGTAGGTGACACAAACAAGTGGAAACGCATTCCCTGCTCATGGATTAAAAGAGCCAACATTGTTAAAATATCCAGACTGCCAAAATAATCTACAGATTCAATGCAACTCCTATCAAATTCCAATA
Organism: Perodicticus potto; assembly: GCA_963574655.1. Taxonomy (NCBI): domain Eukaryota; kingdom Metazoa; phylum Chordata; class Mammalia; order Primates; family Lorisidae; genus Perodicticus; species Perodicticus potto. Next base: position 4,481 of record CAUYRH010160863.1, read on the forward strand.
TCATTTCTCATAGAACTAGAAAAAACAACCCTAAAATTCATATGGAACAAAAAAAAGAGCTTGGATATCTAAAGGAATCCTGACCAAAAGGAGCAAAAGTGATGGCATAACATTATCTGACTTCAAATTACATTACAAGCAATAGTAATCAAAACATCGCAGTGGCCATAAACCAATGGAACAGAATAGAGAACCCAGAAATAAGGCCAAATATCAACACCTACAACTAAATGATCTTTAACAAAGCAGACAAAAGCATACACTAGGGAAAAGAAGATCTGTTCAATAAACGGGGTGGGAACATCAGATAGTCATATGCAGAAGAATGACCCTTTATCCCTATGATCTCCTACCATATACAAAATTACCCCAAGATGGATGAAAGACTTAAATATAAGACCTGAAATCATAAGCTTATTAGAAGAAAACCCATGAAAAACTATCTTTGATATTGGCCTAGGCAAAGTGTTTACGACTAAGACTTCAAAAGCAAATACAACAAAAACAATAATAAATAAATGGGACTTAATTAAACTAACAAGCTCTGCACAACAAAAGATATAATCAACAGAGTAAATAGACAACTTACAGAATAGGAGAAAATATCTACAAGCTATATATCTGAAAAAAGACTAATCCAGAATCTAGAAGGAATTCAAGCAAATCAGCAAGAAAAAAAAATAGCCCCATTAAAAAGTGGGCAAAAGACATGAACAGACATTTTTCAAAAGAAGAGAATCAAAGGGCCAACAAATATGTGAAAACACACTAAATATCACTAATCATGGCTCAGCGCCCATAGCTCAGTGAGTAGGGCACCAGCCACATGCACCGGGGCTGCAGTTTCAAGCCCAGCCCGGACCTGCTAAACAATGACGGCTACAACCAAGAAATAGCCAGGTGTTGTGGCAGGCACCTGTAGTCCCAGCTAGTCAGTAGGCTGAAGCAAGGAATCACTTAAGCCCAAGAGTTTGAGGTTGTTGTGAACTGTGATGCCACGGCCCTCTACCAAGGGTGACATAGTGAGATGCTGTCTCAAAAAAAAAAAAAAATCACTAATCATTAGGGAAATGCAAACTAAAACCACAATGAGATATATAGCCTTACTCCTGTCAGAAAAGCCATTCATTATTAAGAAGTCAAAAACCGATAGGTGCTGGCACAGATGCCGTGGCAAGGGAATGCTTATATACTGTTGTGCAAATGTAAATTAGTACAATCTCTATGGAAAACAGCACTGAGATTTCTCAAAGAACTTCAAGTAGATCTGCCACTCTTACGTTAGTCATTTTGTGATGCTGTAAAAGAAATACCTGATACTGGGTAATTTATAAAGAAATGAGAAATGAGGTTTATTCAGCTCACTGTTCTGCAGACTATACAAGAAGCGTGGCACCAGTGTCTGCTTCTACGGAGAGCCTCAGGGAGCTTCTGATCAAGGCAGAAGGTAAAGGCGGAGCAGGTGCGTCACATGGTGAGAGAAGGAAGAGGAGGTGCTGGGTTTTTTAAACAACAGCTCTTATGTGAACTAAGAAAGCAAGAATTCCCTCATTATTAGGGAGGGTACTGAGCCATTCATGAAAGATCCACCCTCATGACCCAAACACCCTTCACCGGGCCCCACGTTCAACAATGGGGGCCAAATTTCAACGTGAGAATCGAAGCAGGCATTTCACATTCCATCCCGCAATCCCACTACTGGGGCTTTACCCAAAGGGAAAAAACATCATGTTATAGAAAAGACACCTGCACCCTTATGTTTACCGCAGCACAATTCACAATTGCAAAGTTATGGAACCAACCTAAGGACACATGAAGCGATGAATATATACACATATATATACCCCATGTCTACATCCACACATATATGTATGTGTATTTATGTGCATGTGTATACATGCACCATGGAGTACTACTCAGCCATCAAAAAGAATAAAATAATGTCTTTTGCAACAACTTGGCTGGAACTGGAGACCATTAGTCTAGGTAAAGTAACACAGAAACAAAAAACGAAATACTGCATGTTCTCCCTGATAAGTGGAAGCTAGACAGTAAGTATGCAAGGTCATACAGAGTGACCAACAGACACTAGAGACTGAGAAGTTGTAAAGTGGGAGAGGAGAGTGGGATGAAAACCAACCTGTTGGGTACAATGTATAGTATTCAAGTGATGAATGTATTTCAAAGCCTAGGCTGGGTGTGGCCGCTCACATCTGTAATTCTAGCACTTTAGGAGGCCAAAGTGAATTGCTTGAGGCCAGGAGTTTGACACCAGCCTGAGAAAGAGCAAGATCCTCTATCTGTAACAAATAGAAAAATTAACTGGGTGTGGTGGTGCTTGTCTGTAGTCCCAGGTAGTTGGGAGGCTGAGGCAGGAGGTTTACTTGAGCCTGGGGGTGTAAGATTGTAGTGAGCTTTGATGATGCCACTGCACTCCCTCCTGGGTGACAGAGTGAAACCCTGTCTCAAATAAACAAATAAAAGCTAGACTTCCCCACTATACAATTCAGCCATGTAACAAAAAAACCCTCTAAATCTATTTACATTTTTTATATGATGAGAATTCAAAGAAAAATTCATACACACACATTTCTGACTATGCAGGAGGTCAGCACCTCTAACCCCCTAGTAGTTCAAGGGTCAACTAAATCAATGAATTTAAATGAATTCAAAACTATGGTGAGATGTCCGTTCACACCTATAATTTTTTTAAAAGGAAAATAAAAATTATTGGCAACGATGAGAAAAAACTGGAACCCTTATACACTGCTACTAGGAAAGTAAAATATTATAGTGTTATAGATTGAATGCATCTCCCAAAATTCCTAAGTTGGGAACTTAGTACTTAATGCAACTGTGTTGGTCGGTGGGGCCGAATGGGAGGTATTTAGCTCACAAGGGTTTTGCTATCATGAACGAATTAATGCTGTTATTTGAAGAGATTGAGTTGTGAGTTCGATCACTCCTCCCCTCCTGTTAGGTAAGGAAGAGGACAAACAGGTGGCTAGGCAGGCAGAGGAAGTGGTAGAGGGTGAAGAGCAGGAATCAATCAGAGTGCAGAAAAGAAATCACAATATCAAAGATTTGTAGCTAGAGACTTTCCCCTGGTCAGGATATGCACAATGAGGCACTCCAAGTGAACTTGACTGACTTGGGGTTCATTAACATCTAATCAACGTTACATTTTTGAACCTCAGTGGGATTCTTGTGCAGGATTCTTGGAAAATGCATGCATAGAATGGAAACTGTTATATAACCCCAACCTGTTAATCCCCCAAAGGTAGGAAATGGCTACCAATCCCATCCAAGAGAGCGGTGGGACAAAGCAGTGCACATATAAAAGACTGTATGCACTAAGACTCTGGGTTCTTCTCCACTCACACAGTGACCTGTCTCCCCCTCTGAAACATACTTTCACTTTGCAATAAATGGTGTGCATGTGAGATTGGTTTCCATTTGTGATCACTCCATCATCGGCTCCACCCAGCATCAGTACTCATCCATGATGCTGGGAACCAAGGACCAGGGAACAGACCTAACATTCTTGCCCTTCTGCCTTCTACCAAGTGAGGACACAGCATTCTCTGTGTGCACACCCCTCCGAGTAGACAGCAAGAAGGCCCTCATCAGGTGTGGTCACCTTGATTTTGAACTTCACAGCCTCCCATGCTGTGAGAAAATAGATTTCTTTTCTTTATAAATTACCCAGTCTTGGGTATTCTATTATACCAGCACAAACTAAGTCAATGTAATGCTGCAAAAACAGTTTTGCAGTTTCTAAAAAGCAGTTATCCTATGACTTAGCATTTCCACTCATAGGAATATACTCGAAAGAAATGACAACAGGTGTCCAAAACAATAACTTATACATAAATATTTATAGCAGCATAATTCATAATAGTCAAATGGTAAAAATAGCCCAAATGCTCATCAATGGATGAATGAATTTAAAAAATGTGGTATATCTATGCAATGGAATATTATTAAGCCATTTAAAAAATGAGGTACCAATGCATGTACAACATGAATGGACCTTGAAAACATGCTAAGTGAAAGAAGCCAGAAACAAAGACCACATATTATAAGTCTGTGTATATAAAATATCCAGAATATGCAAATCCAAAAACAGCAGGTGGCTGCCAGGGGGCTAGAGAAATGGGGGAATGGGAGGCAACTACTTAATGGGCATGGAATTTCCTCTTAAACTGATAAAAAAAAAGGTTCTGGATCTAGATGGGAGTAATGGTTGCATAACATTGTGAACATACTTAATACTACTTAATTATATACCTTAAGTGTACAATTAACATGGTTAAAATGACAAATTGCATGTTATGTGTATTTTACCCCCCCCCAAAAAGTCAATATTGGGCAGCGCCTATGGCTCAAAGGAGTAGGGCACCAGCCCCATGTACCAGAGGTGGAGGGTTCAAACCCAGCCCCAGCCAAAAACTGCAAAAAAAAAAAAATTATTGGTTATTACTTTAAGAGAATAAAAGGAAAAAGCACACATTATCTCAATTGATGTAAGAAAACCATTTGACAACTCACTATTTATGCACGATAAGAATTCTCTACCTGGATGGAGCTAGAACATACACTTCTTAATAAAGTATCTCTCGAGAATGGGAAAAAAGTATCCAATGTATTCAAGACTACCATGAAATCAATATATAATCACCTACACACTCATATGAATGGTAAAACATAACTATAGTCCAGAAAGTAGAAGAGAAGAGGAGAGAGGGGGAGGGGAGAGGGGAGGAGGGAGAACGAAGGGTATTTGGAGGGACCTCACCTAATGCGCATGATGCAATGGTTCATTTCAGAACTATTAAGAAAAGAGTAAAATTGTGATGGATGTGTTACTTAGTTCAATGTAAGCATTTCACATTGTATAGCAAAGCAGTACACTGAGCCCCATAAATGCATCAATGTACACAGTTATGATTTAATAAACAAAATAATTTTTAAAAATTATGGAAAAAAATTAAATAAAAAATGAAAGAAAAAAAGATTTGTAACAAAAACAAAAAGAGAATTCACAATAAATAAGTCAAGAAAGGGAACTTTTTCAACCTGATAAAAAGTATATACAACAAATCCACAGTACGAATCATATGTAAAAGTAAGAAATGGAATCTTTTTTCCTTAACATTAAGAAAAAGGTACAGAGGTACACTATCACCAGCTGGCAAATACAACAATGCAAGAAAAAGAAATGTGAGATACATAGTTTGGAAAGGAAGAAATAAAACTTCGTTTATTCACAGACAACATAATTGCACATATAGAAAATCCTTGGGTTTTGGCTACAAAACCAGCTACTAGAACTAATAAGTGGGATGAGCAAAGTCACAGAATACAAGGCCAATAAACAAAAATCAATTGCATTACATATACCAGCAATGAACAATTAGAAATTGCAATTTAAAGTACTAATTATAATGTTACTAAAAAGCCTAAAAATTTCTCTGTAGACTGTCATAGTGAAAGCTACAGAACACAGATGAGAGAAACTTACAAGGTCTTTAAATAGAAATAAGACAATGTTCTTGTATCAGAATACTCCGTATTGCTGAGATGTCAATTCTCCCTAAATTGATCTGTAGATTTAAGACAATCCCCCGCATATCCTTTTGTAGAAATTGACCAAATGACTCTAAAATTACGTAGAAATGCAAAAGATGTAGAATACACAAATGAATTTTGAGAAAGGTGAGCAAAGTTGGAAGACTTTTAAATATTTTATATTTGTATTTTAATATAAAGGCACAATAAGCCATACAGAGCAGTACTGGCATAAGGACAGACAAATAGATCAATGGAACGAAGTAGGGTCCAGATACAGACCCAGGCACGTAGGCCAAAGTAACTTGATTGGGAAAATATGGTCTTCCAACAAATGGTGGTTGAATGATTGAGTATCCAAACACACACAAAAAAACAAGCAGAAATCCCTTAACCCTTACTTTATACCATACACAAATGTTAACTTGACACAGATCACAGAGTTACAGAATGATGCCAAAACTTTAAGAAGGAAACATAGAAGAAAATCTTTGCAAACTTGGAACAGGAAAAGATTTTTTTTGGAAAGAATATAAGAGGGCCAGGCGCAGTGGCTCACGCCTATAATCCTAACGCTCTGGGAGGTGGAGGTGGATTGCCCAAGCTCATGGGCTCAAGATCAGCCTGAGCAAAAGCAAGACCTGCATCTTTACTAAAAATAGAAAAACAGAGCCAAGAGGATCGCTTGAGCCCAAGAGTTGGAGGTTGCTGTGAGCTATGACACCATAGCACTCTACCCAGGGCAACAGCTTGAGACTCCATCTCAAAAAAAAAAAAAAAAAGAATATAAAAGGAATGAACATAAAAAAAGATAAATTGGAATTCATCAGAAAATTCTGCTCTTTTAAATATAAATTCTGCTCTTTTAAATATATCTTTAAGAAAATGAAAAGCCAAGCCATAGACTGGAGAAATCTATATCCCAAAACTTATATCAAGAATATATTAAAAAAAAATCTTACAATGATCAGAAGACAAACAACCCAATTTAAAATTGGGTAAAATGGCCAGGTGTGGTGGTTCACACAATCCCCAGCACTGTGGGAGGCCAAGGAGGGCAGATCACCCGAGCTCACCAGTTTGAGATCAGCCTGAGCTAGAGCGAGACCCCCGTCTCTAAAAATAGCTGGGCGTTGTGGTGGGTGTCTGTAATTCCAGCTACTAGGGAGGCTGAGGCAAGAGACTTGCTTGAGGGCTGATGGACCGACTGACCAGAGGGAGGGGGGCAAGCAAGATGGCGCAGATGCTGGGCACTAGGAGGAAAGTCTGTTACTACTATGACAGGGATGTTGGAAATTATTATTATGGACAAGGCCACCCAGTGAAGCCTCACCGAATCCGCATGACTCACAATTTGCTACTTAACTATGGTCTCTACCAAGAAATGGAAATCTATTGCCCTCACAAAGCCAATGCTGAGGAAATAACCAAGTACCACAGTGATGACTATATTAAATTCTTGCTCTCCATCCGTCCAGATAACATGTCTGAATACAGCGAGCAGATGCAGAGATTCAACGTTGGTGAGGACGTCCAGTATTTGATGGCCTGTTTGAGTTCTGTGAGTTGTCTACCGGTGGCTCTGTGGCAAGTGCTGTGAAACTTAATAAGCAGCAGACGGACATCGCTGTGAATTGGGCTGGGGGCCTGCACCATGCAAAGAAGTCTGAGGAATCTGGCTTCTGTTACATCAATGATATCGTGTTGGCCATCCTGGAACTGCTAACGTATCACCAGAGGGTGCTATATAGTGACATTGATATTCACCATGGCGATGGCATGGAAGAGGCCTTCTATACCACAGACCCGGTCATGACTGTGTCCTTTCATAAATCTGGAGAGTACTTCCCAGGAACTGGGGACCTACAGGATATTGGGGCTGGCAAAGGCAAGTATTATGCTGTTAACTACCTGCTCCGAGATGGGATTGATGACGAGTCCTATGAGGCAATTTGCAAGCCGGTAATGTCCAAAGTAGGAAATGTTCCAGCCCAGTGTGGTGGTCTTACAGTGTGGCTCAGACTCCCTGCCTGGGGATGGGTTAGGTTGCTTCAATCTGACCATCAAAGGGCATGGAATTTGTCAAGAGCTTCAACCCACCTATGTTGATGCTGGGAGGAGGTGGTTACACTATTCATAACATTGCTGGATGCTGAACATATGAAACAGCTGTGGCCCTGGACACAGGGATCCCTAATGAGCTTCCATACAATGACTGCTTTGAATACTTTGGTCTAGACTTCAAGCTTCACATCAGCCCCTCCAATATGACTAACCAGAATACTACTGAGTATTTGGAGAAGATCAAACAGCAACTGTTTGAGAACCTGAGGATGCTGCCCCATGCGCCGGAGGTTCAGATGCAGGCAATTCCCGAGGAGGCCATCCCAGAGGAAAGTGGCGACAAGGATGAAGACGACCCCGACAAACGCATCTCCGTCTGTTCCTCTGACAAACGAATTGCCTGTGAGGAAGAATGCTCTGACCCTGATGAGGAAGGAGAGGGTGGCTGAAAGAACTCTTCCAACTTCAAAAAAGCCAAGAGAGTCAAAACAGAAGATGAAAAAGAGAAGAAAGAAGTTATAAAAGAGGAGAAAACCAAGGAGGAGAAGCCAGAAGCCAAAGGGGTCAAGGAAGAGGTCAAGTTGGCCTGAGCAGACCTCTCCAGCTCTGGCTTCTTGTCAAGTCTTCCACCTTTCTCCAATACCCCCTCAGATTTTATATTTTCTATTTCTCTTTGTATTTATATGAAAACTTATTAAATATAAATATCCCCAAGGCTAGACGGAAATAAAGAAACATGGGCTCTGAGCCCAGGGCAGCTGAGCTGGGCGAACTCTTCTAGGCCCTGCTTTGCTACCCATCCCTCCCAGTCTTAATTTCCAGCCATGGAGAGTAGCACGTCTTGGGTAGAAAGGATAATTTTATGCAGCCACAAGTCAAAATCCTGAAACACCAAGTGCTTGCATAGTTGCTTTGGAAATGTGCCCTTATTGAGCATTTTAGAAGGGGTGGCTGGGTGTTAAAGGACCCCCAGTTCTTTTCAGGCCCCTAAGGTAACATCGGCCCCTTTTTAGTTTGGTTCTATTCCTCGTACCTTCCCACTGGGCTCAAGTGGACCAAGAAACTCACACTGCCTGCCCTCTGTCTCCCCCCAGTTTTGCAGGTGGTGGTTAGTAGTCTAGTTTCCTTTTTGAGATGCTATTTTCATTTTTGTGAGACATTGTAATAAAATGGTACATTTCTATACCAAAATAAATAAATAAATAAAAGAGAATCGCTTGAGCCCGGGGATCTGAGGTTGCTGTGAGCTATGACTTCATGGCACTCTACCAGAGGCAACAAAGTGAGATTCTGCCTCAAAAAAAGGGGGTGAGATATTAAAATTAGCAACAGATACATCACAATAAAAGAAATTAAAATGGCCAGTAAGCACATAAAAAATGCTCAGCATCAGTTAGTCATCAATGAAATGTAAATAAAATCACAATGAGGTGTCATTATACAGCCACTAAACTGGCCAAAATGCAAAAGACTGACAATGCTAAGTGTTAGTAAGGATGTGAACAAGTGAAAGTCTCATTCATGGCTGATGGGAATGTAATGTTAGGGTATAGCCATGTCATGCTGATACATACCAGTCACTGGTACAGTCACGTTTGGAAAACAATCTAACAGTTTCTTATTAAACATATATTTACCAAAGAACAGAAAGAGATGAAATTTCATCTCTAGGTATTTACCCAAGAGAAATGAAAACATGTCCCAAGGCTTGTCTATGGATGTTCATAGCAGCTTTTAAAATAACAGCCCCAGGCTCAGCACTTCTAGCTTAGCGGCTACAGTGCCAGCCACAAACACCAGAATTGGCAGGTTCAAACCCAGCCTGGGCCTGCCAAACAACGACAATTACAACAATAACAACAAAAAATAACCGGGCATTGTACCTGTAGTCCCAGCTACTTGGGAGGCTGAGGCAAGAGAATCACTTAAGCCCAAGAGTTGGAGGTTGCTGTGAGCTGTGACACAACGCATTCTACCCAGCGTGACATAGTGAGACTCTGTCTCAAAAAATAAATAAATAAATAAAATAAAATAATAGCCCCAAACTGGAAACAACCCAAATGTTCATTAACAGGTGACTAAAGAAGCAAATTTTGGTACATCCATAAAACATAATGCTACTCAAAGATAAAAAGTAACAAACCACTGCTATGCATAGCAACTATGTATGAATCTCAAAATCCTTATGCTGGGTGAAACAAAACAGACATAAAAAGCTGCAGGTATGATTTCATTGTCATGAAACTCTTAAAAAAAGATAACTCCACTTAACTGAAACAGAAAAAAGATCAGTGGCTACTTAGAGTCTCTGATAGAACTGGTCTTCATCTAGGTTGTGGGAGTTTTTGCATGGGCACATTACATGATTGATACCTTGTCAAAAGTCAACAACTGTATACTTTAAAATGTGTATATTTTATGCACATAAATTATATTTCAATAAAGTTTGTTTTAAAATTTTTTTTCAGCATTTACCAAATGTTACAGACTAAAGTATGTCCCCCCAAATTCATAGATTGGAGCCCTAACCCCCAATGTGACTATATATAGAGATAGGGCTTTTAGGATGGTAATTAAGGTTATGAGGACAAGGGTGGGGCCCTAATCCAGTAGGACTTGTGCCCTTAGAAAAAGAGGATGCCACATCACACAATTCTCTCTCCACAAACACACAAGTGAAAATCCATATGAGGACACAGCAAGAAAGTGGCTACATACACACCAGGAGAAGCCTCACCAGAAACCAACCCTGTCAGCACCTTGATCTTGGACTATGAAAAATAAGTATCTGTTGTTTAAGCCACCCAATGTGTGGTTTGTTACCATAGCCTAAGCAGAACAATATACCTGAGCACCCAGCATAAGAAGATAATAAATTCACCACTCCTTACTAAACACACTATCCTTGGGCCTGTTTTATCTTTAGCCAGCTGAAGAGACTAGCAGTTTTCCTAGAGACCAGCAGTTGTTTAATTCTGCAGAAGCCCTTATCCAGTAAATCAGATAGAGCCAAAGTACTGATGGGAACTCAACGTTTAGACCTGTAAAGGCAATGACTGACTCCAGTCACACCTTCTTGGGCCAAGTCACAGGAAGATGGCATGAATGCCCGACTGTGTGTCATATCAGATGCAGGTGAAACACACTTTCTCTGGCTTCTGAGTGCACCTCACTTGGCACTGGCCCCTAAACTCTGGACCGTGGGCTTCTCTCTCTATTATCCCATTTATCAAATAAATACCTGCAACCAAGGATCCTATTAGTTCTCATTTTTACACTGGTTATAGTTCACTTACTAAGAACTGTATTTTTCAGCTAACAAACTAGATCCACCTCTCTCTTTTAAAGCTACATTAGAGGCACTCAAAGTTTGGCTATGAGGAAAGACTTTGGAGTGAATGGGGGACTTTATTTTTACCGTGGCAGGTTGAGCTCCAGAAGGGCACAAGTGGAATTTAAGTATCACTCAGACCATGATTACCAATGATATCAACCCACGTTATTCGAATCAACTCACAGAAAAAAATTAATGAGAATATAGACAAAGGGCAGGGGCCCGGTGGGTAGGCTGACCAAAACAGGCTGATGACCCAAACTCACCTGTGTTAGTGTTAGAAGGGGTCTTAGAGGTATTCTAATGTCACCCAGATCTTTCTCTCACTCTAAGTTTCATCTGCCTGCAAATCCTGTTAGCTGCACTTATAAAATCAATTCAGAGTCTGACCATTTTTCACCATCTTCACTGCTACCAGCCTGGTCTGAGCCACCATCATCTCTTGCCTAGATTATATGATGGCCTCTTAGACCTGGATCATCTCCCAGCTTCATCTGGCCATCCACGAGCAGCCCAGGGAGCCTCGCTGCCTCAGTCCCAACCCCTCACTCCCATCTGGCCCACTCTTTATAGCAGGCGGCAGGCCCCAAGCAGGTGGCCCTCCAAGACGTCACTGCCTTCAGCTCTTGCTGGCCTCCCTTGCTCACTCTATCCCGCCACACTGGCCACTTTGCTGCATCTTGAACACACCAACATGCTTCCTCAGGGCCTTTGAACTTGCTCTTCCCCAAACATCCACGTGCCCCACTTCTCACTCTCTTAAAAGCTCACTCTGCTCAGCTGTTAGCCAACCAAGGAGACCTTCTCTGACCCGTGTTTAATGCAGCAACAGTCCCCAGCTGCCCTGGGCAGTCCCTATTGCTCTTTCCTGCTTTCCCTTTCTCCCTAACACTTAGCACCTTCTTTCTTCCTTTCTCCCCCCATCCACCTCTCCTTTCTTCCCCTCCTTCCTTTCTTAACTTTCTCCCACACTACTAACTAAGCTCCAAGAGGGGCAGACCCTTGGTGCACATCAGATGCTCAGTAATTCTTTGTGGTGGGACTAACAGAAACCTGCTCCTTTGGCCTCTCCTGCTGCTCACAGCATCGCCCTCCAGATTTCATGCCACGTGGACAGCACTTGAGCTTGCACTTGGCTGGTGCACAGTGGGACGGAGCGAATACCTCCAGAGCTACTCAGGGGTGTCTGAGGCAGGTGGGAGCAGTGTTTTCTGGCCTGTCCTCCTCCCCGCCCCAACTGAGGCTACACTTTTCACCAGAACTCCCTCACTAATGTACTGGCCAAACTGGCACAGAAGCCACACGATACTGGTTCTCTCAGCCCTCAGGTCACCTGTGCAGAGTCTGGAGCTTGTCCACTGACTCAGATCTCTGAGACAGTATTTCCATTGTCCCCTCTGAGCTGTGATGCAGAAGGTTCAGAACACACTGCTTCATCCTTCCTCCAAGAAGTCTCCCGCTCTAACCCCCTCCTGCTTTCTCCCGCCCCACCTCTCTGCTCATTTACCTCCCATGCCATCTTCGCAGCTGTGGGATCATCTCTGCTCTTGCAGGGCTCGGTGGGTGAGCTCTGGCTTTTCTGACAGAAGTTATTCCACAGCACGACGATAGCAAGTTGAGAACTCCCAGTGCACGCCAGATTAAAAGATCCGAAATGCCCTTCCTTAAGCAGAAAAATCTGCTCAATAAAAGACAGATGGTGAGAATACTGCACTGACCATCGTTCTTCTAAAAATGCTAAAACTGGGGTTTTTCCTCGTGGAGACCTAAAAACGATAACTGCAAAATGATACTCTTTAAACAGAAATGCTGTTCCATGGGCTGTTTGACAAAGATGCTCGCGGTAAGCCCCTTGTCAATAGCATTCATCTCAATCTTCCCAATATCACTCCATCACCAGCCATAACTGTTCCAGAACTCCCCTACTTTCTACAGCACTCTTAGGATACAAAGAAGGTCTTTTGAACAGTTTTTAAAACAGGAGGGTTTGATGAAAGGTCTCTGAGAAGTTTAATTTTCCTCTTCTTATTCCGTTTCATTGTAATAAAAATGGTCTTGAATTTTCCTTGTTTTTAAATTTCAGGTTACCGTGAGGGTACAATCAACCAAGTCACAATATTTGAATTCATTATGTAGACTCCCTCTTGCAGCTAGGTCCTACACCCAAAATGAATTTGCTTTTAATAAATACTGAAATGAAACTAGAAGTTAGGTGTTAAAACCTTAGAAAAAACACTTGTTTCCCTACTAATCAGTCAAGGCCTTATAGCATGTGTACACTGGTAAGGAACTCAAGGAGTATTAATACATTAATTAGGTCCCTCACTTTCTTAATAATGTCCCACCCTTAGTAGTAATGTCCCACCCCCACAGGTCTCACTCAGAAGGAGTAATATTTACAACAAAGGCTGTTAGCTGGGCATGGATGTCAGTTTGTTGCTTTTTCATTGATTTATAACTCAGTTTAATTGCCTCAATTTTCTAGGGAAAAGTTTACAAATTCTTTTAAAGAGCAAAACCAAGGTTAGTGTCAGGGAAGGTGTGCCTTGGCACAGGTAGAGGAAAGCAGGCTTGTTGAGAGACAGGGGCTCTAGGCTCCACTTCCCTATTTACCATTTTTGCCTTATTTCATCAAATCTAAAATACCACTGATTGGGTTGGCACTCATTGCTCAATGGTTAGGGTGCCAGCCACATACACTGGGGCTGGAGGGTTCAAACCCAGCCTGGGTCTGCCAAACGACAATGACAACTACAACAACAAAAAAATAAATAAATAAAAAATAAAAAAAATAGCTGGGCGTTGTGGCAGGCACCTGTAGTCCCAGCTACTTGGGAGGCTGAGGCAAGAGAGTCCTTTAAGCCCAAGAGTTTGAGGTTGCTGTGAACCGTAAAGCCATGGCACTCTACCGAGGGCAATAGCTTGAGACTCTGTCTCAAAAAAATACAATAAAATAAAATAAAATAAATTAAAAACCACTGACTGTAGGACTAATAAAAAAAATGCTGTCCAATATACAATGACCTTACAGCTTAATGACAGTCCTACAAAATTAAAAAAAAAAACCTGGTCCTGCTAGCTTCTCACTGCTTTGACCTATACACAGAGATTTGGCCATTTCTCCTGCCTTCAGTTTAGTTAACTGACATGTAATAGGTGATCCTTTTGCATATCTTTCTTTCTTTTTTTGGTGCCATGACTCAGATGCATATCTTTCAATAGTAAAACATAAATCTAGCTTTGGATACTTGTGGATAACTTTTCTTCCTTAAAAGCACGTACCTGCTACTTTGTAAAGCAAACAAACAACAACAAAAAAAAAACCCTGAAATTGCGTCATTCCTCCAATGACAAATATTTGCCTCATCAATATCAAACGTATACTCCATGCTCTATTTCCTTGACTCACTGTGTAAACAGTTACTTTTTGTTTCAATGCCAAATCACAGTGTAACCTTTTTGAAATCTTCTTAACCAGCAATTAAACCCAACACAGGTAGTATCAACAACTCACCTACTTCGAATGAAATGTTGACAACATAAAAGGCTAAAACTGTGTACACACATTCAGAGACGAATCCATTCCAACCACCGCCTGGCTAGCAGATGCTATAAGATACTGTCCCACGAGCAGTAGTGGGCACAGATTCGGGCTGGTAATCAATTCACGGGACACTATCACCGCCTTCACTTAGCTTTATGGTAGGAAACGGGATGGGAAATACAGTGCCCACGGTCTGGTCTGTTATCTCACAGGAAGGCCCAGCAGCTACCCACAATTGCAGAGTCCTGGCCTCCCTCACCCACGTGGGAGGGGCGCATAGCTGCCAGGGTCGATGTGTGTGGTCCACCCTGACCAGGAGAAGCCATGCTTTGGCTTCCTACTGGACTCTATTTCTCAGATCCTGAAAGACCAAGGCTATGTATCAATTCATAGCTCTTCGACTCCCAATGCAGTCCCAGGAATCCACAATTTCCCAATAATCAACACAGATAATCCACTCCAGGTACAGAGCAACCCAACCCCTTGTGTTTCCAAGGAAAAGCGGTGTAAGAAGGCAAGTCTGCAGTTGTCTTCCCCGGCGGGTCGATTGGAAAAGTTTCCAGGCCTAACTTTTAGGTGTAAGTGATAGCACAATGCAGCCTGATTCCAGGGTCATGAAAATGGGTATCTCTCAGAAAAATGGAAATGTTGCTTTGGTACAGATCCCTTTCACTGCCTACCCTCATTACATCAACTGTGACAAGGACAATAATTTTAAGGGGGTGTTTAAGGAGTTACCCTCTTCTGTTCCTTTTTGGCTAAAATCAAATTGGCTGACTCAAATGTGTATAAACTGCTGAAGTTTTAAGACGATAACACAAGTACCGTCATCCGAAGGAGCTCATGCTTCCTGGGCACACCATGGGAGCCCTGGGAGCTCACAGAGCAGAGCCTCCAGATTTCCTGTGACCCTGGGTCACATCTGGGATGCAGCACATGGGGCCCGGAGGAAGTTGTAAATTATAATAGTCCCCATTTTTGACCCCCAGTGTGTGTACCTACCAAAGCCTAGATTATCTAAATTATCTCATTTAGTTAGGACAGTAGCCTTGGAGGGAAGTTTGAATGTTTCCATTTTGCAGAACCTTGCCGGGGAGTGAAGCCGCTGGGATTAGACCCCAGGCCTTCTGCTCTGGGCCGTCTCTCACCTACAGTCACCTGCCTTGGATTAGATTTGGTGGCATCAATAAAAGTTACTTGATGCATGCAGTAACATTGTGCCCCCTTTTAGTAACACCCAGAGAATTCAGAAAACAATATTCTTTGGTTAGGAATTGGGGGCGGGGGCAGGAGGCAGGAAGAGGTGGATGGGAGGTGAAGAGAAAGATGAGTCCAGGATCATGTGCTCAGAAACTAACTGGCCTACTCAAATAAAAGCAGAATGGCTTCACTTCAGAATGTGCTGTCTGACAGAGACAGTGTGCTGTGGGCTGAATTGTGTCCTCTAAAACTCCTGCGTGGAAGCCCTAACTCCCAATACCTCAGACTGTACCTATAATACTTTTGGAGTTCAAGTCTTTAAAGAGGATTTAATAACAAATGAGGCTGGTAGGACTGCAAACTAATACAGCCTCTTTGGAAAGAAGTACAGAAAATCTCCTCAAAGAACTCAAATTAGACCTCCCCTTTGATCCCTCTATCCCATTACTAGGCATCTACCCAGAAGAAAAAAAGTCATTTTATCATATGAACATTTGCACTAGAATGTTTATCACAGCTCAAAGTGCAATCACCAAGATGTGAAAACAACCCAAGTGCCCATCAACCCAGGAATGGATTAACAAACTGTGGTAGATGTACACCATGGAATACTATTCAGCCATAAAAAAAGATGGAGACCTTACATCTTTTGCATTAACCTGGATGGAATTGAAACCCATTCTTCTTGGTAAAGTATCACAAGAATAGAAAAGCAAACATCCAATGTACTCAATACTATGAAGCACAAAGAAGCCAGTTGACAAACTAATACACACCCGCACAAGAGAATAACTCAATTCCATTCCAGCTGGGTAGACGGGAAACCAGACAGGGTAGAAAGGGGAAGAAAGAGGTTTGTTCCCCGCTAATGGGTACAGTGTAAGGGTACACAGCACACCTCCTGGGTACAGGGCACAACAACAGGGACCTTATTTAACAATGCAAACATTGTATCGTTTGTACCCTCATATTAATCTAAAATTTACAAATTAATAATATTAAGTGAGGTCATCAGTGTAGGCCCTAATTCTATATGACTGGTGTCTTGAAGAGAGATTGGGGCATGGACACATAGACAGAAGACCATGTGAAGCCACAAGGAGAAGATGACCATCTACAAACCAGAAGAAACCAGCCCTGCCAATAACTTGATCTTGGACTTCTAGCCTCTAGAACTAAAATAAAGGAAATAAATTTCTGCTGGGTAAGCCATTAAGCTTTAGTACTTTGTTATGGCAGCCCTAGGAAACCAATACAGAGTGCTATATATTTACCTTTTCCTCTTTCTAGATACATGGAAAACATCTTCCTATCTCCATATGTCAGGATGAGATCCCCGTGACTAGCTCTTACCAAAAGACCATACGTAAAAGAAACATGCTTCATTTCTGGGCTGAGGAATTTAGGAGCAGGTGTTAATTCTCTGCTGTCTCTGCTTCCTCTCCTGCCATGAGATCATTGAGATGACATGTTCTAGGTCTGCATAACACAGTTCAAGCTGGCAGAGCTTCTGACAGTCAGTGTGGCTCCCTGAGGGACTGTGTGGAGCAGGGCACGCTGCTAACCTGCTTTGGATATAAAATGTAAATGAAAAATCAATCTTTTCATTTTTTTTTAAGGAGCTAAGGTTTCAGGGTTGATTTTGACTACAGCATAGCCTAGCCACTTCTCACACATACATCTACCTCAGAAAAGACAGATGGTACCAAAAACAGATAACGTAGGAGTTCAAGTGCTATTAGGTGAAACCATATTAAACTGTCATCTTGTAGGTAAAAACAATGGTCAAATATGGATATCTTCATTTGATCAACCTCTAATTGTACATATTTGCAGACACAGTTGGAAAAGCCCTTGGCAACTAGTAAGTCCTACTACCCCTAGTTTACAGATAATGTATCTGAGACAGACTCATTCAAATTAAATGATTTATCAAAAGTCCAAAAACATATTAGTGGACTGGACTCTAAATCAAAAATTACATTTCTTTTAGGCAAGGCAAGTTTGTCAGCATGTATTAAAAGTATAAATTGAATAGTGACTGTGCTCTTCCATATAGCAATTCCACCCATAAGAAATGATCAACCAGAAATATCTGAACAGGTATGCAGAAACATGTAAGTAAAAGGATCCACTATGCTAACCCGGTAAGTCGCTGAGCAAATTTAGAAATAATCCAAATGCCCACTCACAGGGAATTGGTTAAATAAAATATGGCTCACCCATCTGTACTCAAATCTATACACGGTAGAATCTCCTGTAGCTGACCACCTCCCCACATTGACCACCTCCTTAACTTGACCTAATTTTCATAGACTCGGCATGCACCACATGTATGTATCAGTAAAGGAGGCCTCGTTCCTTATGTTGGCCACCTCTGTATGTTGACCAGTTTGTTACAGTCCCTCGGATGGTCAACTTACAGAGCTTCTACTATAGTTAGAGAAAGAGGTCAATCTCTTTGTTGATATGAAAAGTCATAATGATAAAAGCAAAAAAGTACGAGCAGAAAAAGAAAATTAACATTCATAAGAGATTTTCAATTTCTATGCTCCAAAGTATATAAAGTATCTGATATTTCAGAAGCACTCTCTGCCCTCCTTTCTTCTCCCCTCCTGCGTATTTCTTGGATCACTGTAAATAAACCCAGCTGGCCCACCTCCACCAGCTACAACCACATGATCTCAGGCAAGACGCTTCAGTTCCCTCATCTACAAAACTGAAAGAAAGAATAACACTTTCTTCATAAGGTGCCGATAGGATTAAAAGAGCTTAGTATAGTGCCTAACGCATAGTAAGTGCTTCATAAATATTCACCATCATGGTGATACTCATCTCTGAAAGCCCAAAGAAGCAAGGTTTCTTGTGGCTTGTGTTGTGTTTACTTCTGTTTTTTTTACCACTTAAAAATTATCTAGTAAAAGGAAACATAATAAATCATCTTTTTTATATCCCCTCCTGAAACTAAATAAAAAAGTGGTGGTTTTTGGGGTTTTTTTGTAAAGCAGAGCCTACCCCAGTAAACTCTAGCAGCAATATTAGGCATTCCAATATTTAATGGAGCTTCTGAAGACGATTTCATGATTTCATTACCAAACTGATGAACTGCTTTTCTGAGAAGATATTAACTGAGTCATTCCCAGGTCAACAAATTATTTTTCAGTTATAATTTAAGCAGCCCCCATGAGATGTGTGGCACATTGGGCCCTCTTCTACCAAGGGGTCAATCTGGGGTTTCTACTCTACTCAAGCCTGTAACAGGGAGGGTGTGGCCAGGGGCTTTCAGAAGCGCAGAAAGGATCTTTTCCTTCCCAGGATCTTTTCCTTCCCGGGTTATGTAACCAAACTCAAACTTCACAGGGACTTTCTATGGGAAGTCCTTCCCAATGCATTCTAAACATTAACTAAACTAGCCAGGCCTATTTACACAGACCCTAAGCCTGAAAGACTTGTAGCTTTATAAACAGATTGGAATTCAAATTCAATTCACCCACTGATTGAATATCTCTTTAGTTGATGAATGTTCTGTGGAACAGTAGGTAGCAACATTGCAAAGAAGGAGTAAGTATTGGCAAGCTGTCCAAGATCAGATTACTGCCAGAATGGACCCCAGAATTAAAGCCTACTTTGAACCTTCATGACAGCTGGTTCAAGACAGGTTGTGCAGCTTGCCCAGTTTCACAGCTGGTTGGTAGCACTGCTAGGGCTGAAACCCTGCTCCCTGGCCTCCAAATTCATGGTCTTTCCAATGCTGGGGAATTATCATTCTTGTGCTTTTGTTCCTTGGAAAATCTTTGCAGCTACAAAGTTAAAATAGCTTATTCAAGGTCAGAAGGGCAGTGAGGCAGAACTGGCAATGCAACCATCGGATTATAAAATCCTAGAGAGCAAGTCCTCAGGCCTTCACCTCCCCGGTCCCTGTGTAAATGGTTTGTTGACTGCCTCCAAACCTGCGGTTTAGAGAAAGTCTCTCTTCAGGTCAGCACTGCTCCTTTAACTTCAGGCAAAGACAGAAGCATCTGTAACTGTCAGCAGGTTGCTGGGGAAGATACCCAGCGCTCAACTGCGGTGGTCTTACAGTCCCACCAACTGGCAGCTCACCCACCACTGGTGTTCTTCTGGGGCCAGCGACCTGCAGACAGCAAACTGTTGTCAGATTGAGCCTGACGGATAGTCGGGAGAGTGCAGAGGAGTCCGATTAAGGTTCCAGCTCCCTAGCCAAGACGTTGTAAAACCTGGCGCAAGCCTCCAGTCCCAAGGTCCGCGTCTACTTAATCCTGGTAACGAAGTGCATTTCAAGTGACACTCTCACCCCTAGCACAAGCCCCCAAGCTCAGGGTAGGGGAGCCGCCTGCCCTGCGCAGCTTCCTCCCTAGGACAAAGCGCCTCTCCCCGCGCTGCGGACCCTTCTCACAGGCATTTTCCTACGACCCCGGGGGGAGCGAGGCTCTTCTTTGCACGCATATTCAATCTCTCCTCATTGCCCCTGCTTCCCTCCCCTCCACACATGCCTTCCCTCGGGGAAGAGGAGGGAGGTTCAATCCCCACACCCTGTCTGCCCTCTCAGAGAGCTCCGTCCCAAAATCTGAGCAGAACCGACGGGTAGGGGTGGAGGGTGGCCTCGAGATCGCGGAGTTCGGAGCTCTGGAGCGAGGCACCGAGGCGCGCTCGGCTGCGCGCGCGCACACACACACACTCACATGCACACACACACACGCACACACACGCAGGCGCGCACACACTCACATGCACACACACGCACGCACGCAGGCACACACCTCGGCCCGGCTGCAGCGCGGGAAGCGAGGAAGCCCCTGGAAGCACCACGAAGAAGACGGGGTCCCGCGGCGGCGCTGGGAGCGTGGGAAACGCGGGCGCAACAGGCGCCCCCGCGGTCGGACGTGGAAACCACGAGCGGCGCCGCTGCAAAGAGCCATGTAGACCCGGACGGCGGCTGTTTGTGGGCGATTGTTTACATTGGGAATTACTGTCCGGACGGTTACCCTAAGCCCTCGAGGTGCCCCCTGCCTGGAAAGGAAGAAGGGAAGCTGAGCACCAGCAAGCGCAGAGACTAGGGGCAGGAAAAAGGAACAAGCTGTGCTGGCCGCGGGGCGTCTGACGGGGCCGGGGTGGGAGGGGACGCCCTCGGACGGCGCGGACCCCGAGCGGGGGCTCACCTGGCGCGCGCTCGGCGGGCAGCGCTGCCGGTCCATGCCCGCGGCGGGCAGCTGCTGGGAGCACCGGCGGCGCGGGTGTCCGCGCCCGCGCCTCGGCCCGGCACGGAGGCCGGCGCACCCTGCACCCCGCACCGCCGGCCTCGTGCCCACGAGAAGGGTCTGATCGCTCCGAGGGACTCTGGCCAGGAGCCCAAGCCTCTGCGCGCCTTCACTCCCCAGACGCGTCCCCAGGCCAGCGGGTGCCTGGGTCCTAGCGCCCATCTCACGGTGTGGAGCCCCGACTTTGAGCCCGCTTAGCTAATTGCTCTGGGCAGCGCCTCCCCGGCGCCCCCGCCCCCGGTAAGCGGAGTCTCGCTGGAGCTGTGAAACCTGGAGCTTTTCTTAGTTCTCGTGGTTGGGGCTCCTTGCATCCCCTTTGCTGTACTTGTCCTCCTCCATAGCCCCCCATCATCGGGCATAGACCCCCCAAGAAAACGCAAAGGATCAGATTTGCCAGCATCCTTCAACTCGAATACATGTACACTACGAATTTTTTTTTTTTTTACACTATGAATTTTAAAGAAATTTTCAAGTCAGAGACTGTGGTCATTATACATGCATATAAAACATCACGTACAATATAGTTCTTCCTCAAAGTAGAAGACTTTTGCATTCAAAAGCATATGTAAACAACATCCTACTGTGCGTGGGGGGCAGTTATCCCCCAGTCTTAACTGTGGGGACAATTTACAAATGTGAGTCATATGTGGATCAAGGTGTGGCTACCCTTCTAGACCCCTGCTCCCCTCCGCCACTCTCTCCCTGCTCCCCACCAATCTGTTTAGGGGACGGAGTCCTGAAGGGTCTAGGGAACCTGGCCCCTGGAGGCTACAGGTAGTCTTCCAGATGTCCAAGTGCAGCCCCTCCAATCCACATTTCACAGAACAAATCAGGAGTTGTTCTGTGGTCCCAAAGCTACAGATTTCCCACCCCTGGAAGCAGATACTATGAAGCTTTCACACACTTTCAAAAAGCAATAAATTATAGCGAATTAAATGTTTCAGCTGTAAATAGGCCTGACATCTTGCTTTTGGTTTTCACCACTCTGGCCCCATACCTGGCTTCTCTCCAGTGGGGGGATTTCTAACAAAGACCTAGAGGGCATTTGCAAAGGCCTTCTCTTTCTCAGCTGCCTACAGGGCTGAGTCAGTCCAGCCAAAACCAACACCAACAACATGTTCCTGCTGACTCTCCCATCCAGAGAACCTGATGCGATTTCTCATGTCAGAAAAGAAAAGTCATTTTTACAAGTAAAGCCTGGTTCATAGGACTTGAGACAAAAAGAAAAATTAGTATTGGGTGTTAATTACAATTTATAATGGCCACAATAAGGCCTAAAAGCAGTATCGATACAACCTGCATAGCCTTTTTATAGGAGCTCAAAGCATTTTTTTACAGAAGCATTCTTCCCCGGGTGGACAAGCCCTAAGACAGCTTCCACTATCCAACTTTCTGGAGGCCATGCCCTCGTATCCCCTTGACCACGAGTGGAATCTGTGACTTGCTGCCTATCAACAGAACAGGGCAAAGAGGATGGAAATGACACCTCAGAGATGAGCCACCAGACACTTTTCTCCTACTGGTTCTGGGAAAGCAAGAGGGCATGTTGGGGGGACCCACATGGCCAGGAATGGAAGGTGCCTTTGGCCAAGAGCCAGCAAGAAACTGAACTCCTCTGTCTGACAAACTGAAAGGAGTTAAATCCAGCCAACGATCAGGACAGCTTGAAAGTGAACCCTTACTTAGCTGAGCCTTAAGATAAGGCTGCCCTTAAGATAAGGCTGCCCAGCCTACGGCTTGATTGCAGCCTTCAGATGAGCTCCTAAAACAGAGCCATTCCCAGACCTCTGACCCACAGGAACTGTGATATTATAAAAGTATGCTGTTTTAAAACATTACATTTGTAATTTGTTATGTAGCAAAAGTAGTACACTTCATCCTTCCACAAATGGAAAAGTGAGGCAAAAGGAGGTTCAGTGGAAGGATCAAGTTTATTTAGCTCGGGCGGCGCCTGTGGCTCATCGAGTAGGGCACTGGCCCCATATACCGAAGGTGGCTGGTTCAAACCCAGCCTCGGCCGAACTGCAAAAACAGAAAAATAGCCAGGGGTTGTGGCGGGCACCTGTAGTCCCAGCTACTCGGGAGGCTGAGGCAAGAGAATCGCCTAAGCCCAAGAGCTGGAGGTTGCTGTGAGCTGTGTGATGCCACGGCACTCTACCAAGGGCGATAAAGTGAAATCTGTCCCTTAAAAAAAAAAAAAAAGTTTATTTAGCTTAACTGCATAATC
>CAUYRH010160864.1:0-30214 GCA_963574655.1 Perodicticus potto
GGCGCCTGTAGTCCCAGCTACTTGGGAGGCAGAGGCAGGAGACTCGCTTGAGCCCAGGAATTGGAGGTTGCTGTGAGCTGTGATGCCACAGCACTCTATCCAGGGTGACAGCTTGAGGCTCTGTCTCAAAAGAAAAAAAAAGACAAACACATGAGGAAGCCTGTGTATCATCATTTTCTTGTGGGTTTTGTTGATGGTGAGTTCATCCATGCTCTGAGACTAAATTCACAGATTTACAGAGTTGAGACCCAAACCTTGCCATCGGCCATGGCAACTGTTCCTTGGGCCACACCAGACTTTTTTTCTTTCTAACACCACAAAACAAATCAAATCGTTTGGAAAGATTTACTTGGGAGGAGCTTCAAACCAGCCTGAGCAAGAGTGACCCTGTCTCTAATAAAAATAGGGCATTGTGGCAGGTGCCTGTAGTCCCAGCTACTACAGAGGCTGAGGTAGGAGGATCCTTCCAGCCCAGGAGTTGGAGGCTGTGAGCTATGACATCACAGCACCCAGAGCAAGAGTGAGACTCCATCTCAAAACCAAAACAAAACAAAACAAAAACCCCAAATACTCAATATAAGTCAGGTGCATATCTGTAACCCCAGGTACTTGGCAAGCTTAAGCAAGAGGATCGCTGGAACTCAAGACTTTGAAACCAGCCTGGGTAACACAGCGAGACCTTGTCTCGAAAAAACGGAAGGAAGGAAGTAAAGAAGGATGGGAGGAGGGAGGGAATATCAAGTAACACCAATCAAAATAATGTGGTATTGGCTCAAAGGCAAATAGATCAATGGAACATAACGGAGAGGTCAGAAAAAAACATTTATGATCCATTGGTTTTTAACACAAATGTCAAAATAATTCACCAATGAAAGGATAGTCTTATTAACAAATAGCCCTAAGACAATCAGATTCCACAATGAAAATAAAAAGATTTACTTGGAACAATCTCCTCAAATTTTAGAGGAATCGTATTTTAGAAGAATCTTTGGTACAACGTTATACACATTATAGGCACTTCATAAAGAATTACTGGTTTATAATAACCTACATTAAGAAAAGAGAGGATCACAGTTTAACTACTAACCTCACTTTGTTCAAACTAAGTACAAAGTCAGCAGAAGAAAGAAAATAATAAAGATTAAAGCAAAAATAAATGAGTCAGAGATTAGAAAGACAATAGAAAAAAATCAATAAAACTAAAAGTTGGTTGTTGGTAAAGATCAACAACACTAGCAAGCCTTTAGCTAGACTGAGAAAAAAAAGAGGACTCAAATAAAATTATAGATGAAAGAGGAGACATTTTAACTTACCCAAGAGAAATAAAAATGGTCACAAGGGACTACTATGAACAAATTACATAACTTAAAAGAGCTAGAAAAATTCCTAGTAACTTAAAACTTACCAAGAATGAATAAGAAAGAAATAGGAAATATGAACAGACCAATAATGAGTAGGGGATTGAATCAGTAACCAAAAACTCCTAACAACAAAAAAGCCCAAGATCAGGCTCAGTACCTATAACTCAGCAGCTAGGGCACCAGCCACATACATCGGAGCTGGGGGTTTCATATCCAGCCCAGGCTTGCCAAACAACAATGACAACTACAACCAAAGTCCCAGCTACTTGGGAGGCTGAGGCAAGAGAATCACTTAAGCCCTAGAGTTTGAGGTTGCTGTGAGGGACACCCTGACACTTTACCCAGGGAAACAGCTTGAGACTCTGTCAAAAACAAACAAACAAACAAACAAACAAAGCCTAAGACCAGACATCCTCACAGATGAATTCTAATTAAGTGTTTAAAGAATAATTCCAATCCTTCTCAAACTCTGCCAAAAACTTAAAGAGAAGGGAACATTCTCAAACTCATTTTATCAAGCTAGAGTACTTTCATACCAAAGCCAAATAATTGTGCTACAAGAAAAGGAAATTATAGGCCAGTGCCTATGGCTCAGTGAGTAGGGCACCAGCCCCATATACTGGAGGTGGTGGGTTCAAACTCGGCCCTGACCAAAAATTGCAAAAAAAAAAAAAAAGGGAAATTATAGGCCAGTGTCCCTGATGAACACAAATGGAAAAATCCTCAAGCAAACACAGGCAAACAAAACTCAACAGCATATTAAAAGATCATGCAGTAAAATCAAGTGGGATTTATCTGTGAGATGCAAGGATGGTTCAATTACACAAATCAATCAATGTGATATATTATGTTAACAGAATGAAGGACGAAAAATCATACAATCATCTCAGTAAATGCAGAAAAAGCATTTTACAAAATTCAACATTCATTTAGAATAAAAATCCTCAACACATTAGATATAGAAGAAATGTACCTCAACATAATAAAAGCCATATCTGACAAGCCCACAGCTAATATACTCAGCAGTGAAAATCTGAAAGCTTTTCCTCTAAGATAACAAACAAGACAAGGGTGCCCACTCTTGCCACTTCCTTTCAACATAGTACTGAAGTTCTAACAAGAGCAATCTGTCAGGAAAAAGAAATAAGGCATTTTAATTGGAAAGGAAGGTGTCTGTTTGCAAATAATGTAATCTTACATAAAAGCCTTAAAGTTCCACAAAAAATATCCATTACAACTAATCAACAAATTCAGTAAAGTTGCAATATACAACACAAAAAAACTCAGCTGCATTTCAATACATTACAACCATTTGAAAAATACATTTTAAAATTACTTCTATATAATACATTAGAAAAAGAAGAAATACTTAGGAATTAATTTAATCAAGGGAGTAGAAATATCTGTACACTGAAAACACTAAGAAATGGACAAAGGCACTGAAGAAGATATGAACAAATTTAAAAATATCCCACTATTTAGTAGCTGTGCAACTTTTAGTAAATTATTTAATTTATGTCAAATAAAGATAACTGCAGCTACTTCACCTGAAAAGAATTAAACGGGATTTTGTAGAGTGCTCCGTCCAGGGTCTAGTACACTATTCAGTGCTCAGGACTTGTTAGTAAGCCTCCTCCTTCCTCGGGTTATCACTGCCTCACACATGTAATCCCATCACCCTCCCATCTGCACTGTTCACTTACGCTCTGACTTATCAGTACCTGTTTGCAGACCTGAAGAAGCCCCTTCCTCTGAAGACACAGAGGCTTTCTCCCCTGTCCCTCACCCCTGCTCACCCATCTGCACACTCAAGTCATCATCCACCACCATCCTGACTCTCTTTGGGCCCTAGTCACCCAGTCCTGGGACAGGGCTTTCCAGGAAAAAAAAGAGAGGGGGGGTGGGGGGAAAGAGAAAAGACAAATATGGAAAAAAGAAGGGGAAGAGAAACTGCTGTTCTTCCCCCATTCCCATTCCCATTCCCATCCCTTCCACTTCAGTGCTGGGCAGGGAGGGGAAGGAGGATGGCAAATAGCACAGAGAAAAGACCCAGGGAGAACTCCGTCCCTGTTGCCCATTCCACTCAGCAGAAACCCAAGCAGGGCCTGAACATGGATGGACCACCTCTCTGCCAGGCAGGGATTCTCTCTCCCAATTCTGGTCTCTGAGAATAATCTACAAACAGCCCTTTGGAACACGGCTCTTCGTAAATAGTTACTATAGTATTTATATTCCACCTTAAGTTCTAGGAAGCACATATTTATACTTCCATACCAAATAATATTGCTTCCTATCAAATGCTAAATATAGCTATTTTAGTCCATAAGTGTAATTACTTACATTTGAAGTTAAGCTCCATTATTTTAACTGTATTTCTTATTTTAAAAACCAATTCTCTTTATTATCTATATTTTATAACATTGAGATAATGTTATTGTTAGTCATTAGTACTTAAAATGTCCAAACTGTTGTGAAAACTACATAATTACATTCATCAGTGGTTAATTTTTAAAACATAATGAGTAGTTGACTTTGAAATACATAACTTTGGTAATGTCAGGCAGCTAGTCTGTAATAAAGAAGGGTTTCGTTCATAAAAATAAATAAACAAATAAAACATCCAAACTGAGTATGTTCATATACATATGGTGAAATTTACATATAAGAAATAATATACAAGCTGGGCACAGTGGCTCATTCCTATAATCCTAGCACTTTGGGAAGCCAAGGCAGAAGAATTACTTGAGGTCAGGAGTTCAAGACCAGCCTGCATAACATTGCCAGGCCCTGTGTCTACAAAAAATTAAAAAATTAGCCAGATGTGGCAGCACATGCCTGTAGGCCTAGCTACTCGGGAGGCTGAGGCAGGAGGGTTGCCCTAGCCCAAAAGCTTGAGGTTACTTTGAGTGAGATCCTGTCAATAAAAACAAAACAAAAAAAAAAAAAAAAAAGGAAAGAAATCGCATACAACATGTTACATATAATAATATTACATAAAATATATTTTTTACATTATATGTAATATGACACAATCACCAAAAAAAGACTCAAAAAGACTAGGGAAAAAGTACTGAAATGTTAACAATCAGAATTGAATTATGAGATAAAGTTCTTTCTACTTCTACTTCTTTATTGTTTTGAAATTTCTTGATAGAACATATCACTTTCATAATTGAAGGATTAAACATAATTACACATTTTAATATATTAATACCTATTAACTTTGAAATCTGGGCTAACACAAGTGAAACAATAGCAATTTTAGCGCAGATGTTCCAAATTTGATTTTCAAAAACAGATATCTATTACAATACCTTTAAATATAACAGGAATTTGGAAATTCTCAGAGCAGTAGAAACCTACAGTTAAGAGAGTAAAGAAAAGATATCTTTCCAAAGGGTGTCTGTGATGAGAAAAAATCTAGCTGAGTTTTAGAAAAACATACCATTGTTTAGAGACGTAACTCAAGTCATGGAAAGTGTCCCGTGAAGTATTCCATTTGGGGTGAATTTCCTGATTTAAAGACGCATGTAGTATGGTTTCATTATTTCTAAAGTGTGTGTATTTTTTTAAACTAAAAATTCTCTAACACAAATGTTCCCATCAGATGGATCGGATGGTGAGGGGCAGCGAGTGGGGACCAGGGACAGCGGGTCTCTAACCCAGCACCAGGAACTGGGCCCTGCCGCTGGGGCCTTGCTCCTTAGAGACTTGACCCCTCACCTGACCACAGCAGGACAGCACAGACCGGTCACCCGCGGCTGCCAACGTCCCCAGAGATCCTGCCTGTTAATGGCATCATTTGAGCTGGTGGCGTCTGTCATCAGCCCGGCTTCTCTCTCCCTCCAGCTGAGAAATGAACCAGTTCCGGGCAGGGCACAGAGTCCCCAGGGGAGCAGATGGGGCTGTCAGCAACAAGGAGCTTTGAGAAGACACTCGGAGAGCGCGACAGTGTCATCTGACGACAGAGACTTTGCTGGAGGCAAAGGGGACAGAGGGGAGGGGAAAAGGCCGGTTCCCTTTCCCAGAGCCGTGGAACCCAGCTTTTGTGGCAGGTGGCCCCGTGGTGTCTGGGACAATGAAACAGGCACTGGTGAAATTCGTAAAGGGGCTCGCTCAGAACATCCGTCCCCTGCCGCTCTTTCCTCTCAGAGTGATTGGAGACTCTGAGCTGGACCTTGGGGACGCGCACGTGGTGAGTCCCCGGTTCATTTGCGGGTGAAGCCTGTAGCTGAGGTCTGTGTCCCATCCCTCAGCTGCCTAACTCAAATATTTTGGTAAGAAATCTGCCGGCAGGGAGCTCCGGTGTACGGGCTGTGTGTATTTTCCCAGGTGCAGGGTGGGATTAGAGCGGAGAGAAGTGCAGACCCTGGCGATGGAGCGTACCAGGCCCCTGCCAGCAGGCGCCTCCGACCGGGGCTCTAAAAGGTTGCTCCTGTGTCCACTGGGCAAGATAAACCCCCGAACGATCCAGGCCTTGTGCAGGGATCACATCCACATTAGGGCCTGGAGATGCCAGCAATAATCGTTCAAAGGAAAAATAAAGTGCTCAAAAACCAAATGCCCTGGCTTGCATTTTCTGAGTATCTAACCCAGATGGGGAGCCATTTCACAATACTGTCTCTGTGCCCTTTTGACTTTCCTTTTGTTTATTTAAAGAAGTCTTTTAAAAAATCTCCAGGAGGAGGTTTCCCTGTCAGACTCAGCACAGTCAGTAACAATCTCACAGGCTGAGTGACAGAAAGATCAGGCTTGGATAGATAACAAAGGAGCCTCCAAAAACCCGACGAAGAAAACCAAAGGCTGTTTTGGTTGGACGGTGATTCTTTTCTCAATTTGCAATTCTTACGGATTTCTTCAAATGTTTCTGATAAGGCAAACAGTCTGCAGTTTTAGCTTCCCATCTAATAAACTGGAAGAGATACTTCATGATCACACAAATGTCCGCTGACTAATATAACAAATTTTATGTAAAATATATTGTTACTCTGAGACTGAATCACAATATTTCTGCATATTTACTGCTATTCTGAAATTTCGAGACAAACACAAACAAAGAAAAAACATTGATAAAGCTTTCAGAAATGTGCAGTCAATGGCTCTAAAAGCGGTGGTGGGAATTGATTTTTAGGAAACACTCTTGCTTTATTATTTTTGCAGCCTCTATGTGAGAGATTAAATACAGATACTTTGTATTTTCCATTAGCACCACATAATAGCAAATTCTTTCAAAAACTATTGAATTTACACAACCAAAAAAGCCTACTATGAAAAGGAAAAGATATTCCTACACAAAATACAACATTTTTTTCATGGGAAGAAATTGGCCCGTTACCCTGGGATGCTTGAAGGCAGGTTTCAGAAGCTGTCATGAAAAATATTCAAGATATAAAGATTTTAACTGGAAAAAGAAAAGCACATTTCTAAGCACTATCTATAGCAATATCAATACCCCTCCTTTATAATGAAAGGGTAACATAGGACTTTAAATATCTAGGGGACTGTATAACCAAAAGGTTGAAAATATCTCTGGAGGGTCAGACTAAGAGATAGGTAACTGTTACATTGTACGTATTTCTGTTAAACTTTCATTTATAAATTTTTACAATCAGAAAAGAAAATGGATACAGATTTTTAAATTGGCTATTATTTTGAAGCACCCGTATTCTGAATATTGGAAATAGGCTGAGTTTGATAACCACATTTCAAAGTAACAAGGTGCCTGCACAAATAGAGCTAGAAGAGAAAGCCCCCAAACCACCAGCTGCAGCTTGGCCCTGCGTGGAGGCAGGGAAGGCAGAACCTCCCTAGAACCAGGGGCTGCGCGGGAGTTGCCCTGCACCATTCCTCACTCCAGCCTTGCTTTGACCAAGCCTTCACCTGTCCAGCCAACAGGACAGCCCTGGGGGTGGGGGAAGCTGAGCAAGAGGCCAGGTGGGGGCTTTGCCCTTTGTTTATAAAATCTGTTAACCTGGGAGTGTTTGCCTGCCCGAGAAAATCAGCCTCTGCTCCCTGTACTTTGCCCTCAGCCAACATCCCCACCAGTAAGACCAGTTCCCAGAGATCAGCAAGAAGAAGAGGAAAAGCACGTGGAGAAAAGGGTGAAGTCATGAGACCGAGATGGGGGGAAGACAGGAGGGAGTGGGCTGGAGAAGGAGAGGCTGCAGAGCTTGCGCCTCTGCTTGCCAGGTGGAGAGAGGTGATGCAAAGTGGCACCCGCTGATGCACGGAACCCCCTCAAGGTCCTTGCTTGTCATTTTGCCCTGTGGTCTATGCTGCTTTCCATGCAGCATCCTTGGAGCCAGGGACATTTGGCTATTCAGGTTATCAATGTTTCAGGATCTAAGAAGGACCCCAGAAGGACCTGCTGGCTGCCTGGAGAAAGGAGGGTATGGGGTTGCACATGGGACCCAGCGAAGGGCACCCCAACCGCTGCAGAGGGGAAGTGCAGAGAAGGGCTGAGACCACTGGGTGCCCTTGGGATTGGTACTGAAGCTGAAGAAAGCATGAACGAGATATGAGAAGAAATACCTGATTTTCAGGGAAGAGGTGGGACTGGAGAATGAGCTTAGAAGAGACACTTTCTCTCTCTCCCTCACACTGCTGCCTTCTGGACACATCCTCCTAAACAGGATAAATTTGAAGGTAGTTCCCCAACCCCATTAAGGAAAGCTGGATAGAAAAGTGGATGAGCAAAGATTGCCTGGGCTAACTGAAGTCACATACACCATGATAAAGCACAGTATGAATTATCGCCCTCTGGAGCAATCGCTCTCCTCACTTTGGGCCCAACACCTGAACTTACTCACCTCCAAATTCAAATTTAAACATTTTTTTAATTTCCTAGTTTCTGCAAACCCTTTAAGGAAGCTGACATTTTCAGAGCAAATGAAAATTGCTTTTCCACACTAGTTGACTTTTGGCTAGCAGACTTCTCAGTATTTTATTTGCCATATTTAAAATAGTGACCACCTCCTGTGTTGTCAAGTGAGACCATTGCTTTAATGGTTTCTGGAGCAGCTGAAAACAGCGTGTTGCCCTTTATTCTTAGAATTCTTAGACTTGGGCTTTGGAGTTAGAAGATCTGATGGCTTCACTCATTACTAACTTGTACAAGTTATTTACCTTCTGAGCATGAGTTTCCTGATCTGTAAAAAAAACAGGTAAGAATAACAATCCACACAGCTTTTGTCAGGATTAAATGAGATAAAAGACAGAAAAGTGTCTAGCACTGTGCCCCCATATCCTAGCTATTGGTTTTCTTCCCTTTCAAATTATTAATTTGCCTTACAAATCTATTTTCCCCTATCAACAGTACAGCAAACTCCTGATGAGCATTTTAGAATCCTATGTAATTTTAAATTATTGGGGTATATGTTAATAAAGCTGTTTATTGTAATTAATATTAAATTGTACAATAACCAATACTATTCCTTTTCAATAAGCACATAAAATCAGATGCTTCTATTCAACAACCTCCTCTTGGTCCCCG
This sequence comes from Perodicticus potto, assembly GCA_963574655.1. Classification (NCBI taxonomy): domain Eukaryota; kingdom Metazoa; phylum Chordata; class Mammalia; order Primates; family Lorisidae; genus Perodicticus; species Perodicticus potto. The sequence goes on from CAUYRH010160864.1 coordinate 8,854, forward strand.
GTTTGACAATAATTTTGCCAATAATTTATCCTAGACCTATTTTAGTATCACACATGACTCTCAGTCTGGGGCTGCTTCTGTCTTATTCACATCTGCCTGTGGTCTGTACATCTAGACCACATATTCCTGAGATGACCTGTGCAGACTTCTCATAGCCAACACCTCTTATGCTTGTTTAAAATGTGCAGAAGGCAAACATGGGGACTAGGAAGGAGGCAGAGCTGAACAAATGTGAAAATGACTCCAGCCCTCCAGCCTGCCAGGTCCTTCCCCAAGAACCACCTTCAGCCAAGTGTTGGGAAGCCCGTAGAAACACAGCATTAGTTTTTATGTTGAATGAGATTATTTTTGTCAGTATAGTTTACAAGCGATTTTTTTTTAAGTTTCAAACTTTTAGCTGAAATCAGAACTATGGTAGGATGACCACTACCAAAGATTAAAAAACCAAAGGATCCATGACATTTTTGAAGTTTTGTAGATTCCATAAATGCTAGGAATCTGTTTTACAGGAAAAAGGAATACATTGTTTCAATTGAGTGCCTGCTATCTTCAAATTATGTTCCACTTATCACTGTTCTGAATAAAGAAAGGAGAGAATGTCCCTATTGCTGAGCCCATAATAGGAGTCAAGCTCTTGATGAGCTTTATCTGGTTTAATTATCCCACTCTCATCTTACACAGGAGGCGATGGTGTCTGGTAGAGCCCGGAACCATATGGAGAGCCAGGTCTACTTCCCAGCTAGCTCCTGCTGACCACCGTCATCAGGGTAGACCTTCTCAGCACACCTACCTCCCTAGCAGCCCCTCAAAGGATGCTCTCTCTGGTCCATTCTGCCTCCTGGAACTGCCTCTTGCCTAGTCATCTGTTCTCCCCCTACCTCACCCTGTGGGAACTAAAACTTCTAGACTTTTTCTGTGGTGATGGTATTGGAGGAATCTGAACTTACAAAGTCTATTCATGTGTACAGCAACAATCCTGGTTGGGTGGAGAAGACTAATACTAAAAGACAGGGCTTTCTTTAAAATATGACTCATTTGACTTAATTAGCAGCCTTGTGCCTCAATTCCCTTCTGCCCCTTCACAGTGAAAAAAACTTGCTAAGATGCATAATTTTGAATCTTTGGGGCTTAATAGCTCTGATTTGGATAGACTCTATAAAAGGGCAAGGTTAAGTGCAGCCTTTATTTCTCTTTGTTTTGCAGGTGCATTTTGCTGTGCTGATTCTGAAGCTGAGAACTTTGTGCACTATCCTTTTTGACTTAAGAAAATTTGTTCAATAAGACTTAGTTTCTTCCTTAATGAAAAGATTGCTATTTCCCACATTGCTGGCTTACAACTAGCCCACCCCTTGCTTAACACAATGTTCTGTTTTCTAAACTACTGTCTGGACATATTTGAGCAAGGAAAAATAAGGGTTTTAAGGAAATTATTTTGGAAATTTACCTGTTCTGGGTTGTCATGTATTTCTGTTGATTTCCGGATATAGATCAGATTATTTTCCTTCCCAAGACATATTCAAAAGCACCTACTGGTTTTAAGACAATGTCTTGAACTTAACATATCAAATGATTGACAACATGTAAATTTGTTAAACTCATTAATTTCCAGATTATTTGTGCATCAATATTTAAAGGCCAACAGCAATTATTGTACAAAGGCATGAAGGAGAGCTTACATAAACTGAATGTTGTGATGCAGGCATGATTTTTAGGTGAAAATAAATTTTTCCTAAAATAAGATGAGTACTTTTTCATGTTTATTTGATTTGATTTTAAAATGAGATAAACTCAGCAGAATGATGAAGACAGGCTAATTATTTCACATATTTCATTTGTTGTTGTTTTTATACTTCTCAGAGCTACCTCAAACTGTGCCACTTGAAAACATGAAATTGAATGCTTACAGAAGAAATTACTATTCTGCCTGGTCAAGGCACCAGCCAAGGCTTAACAGAGGATTACAAAGGTTATAGAGATAATCGAAAATAACCACAGAAAGATTATCTACTCTCTATAGAGGAGACCATTCAAGACCAACCTAAGAACTTGACTCTAGCAGCATTACTGACCCAATGACTGTGCTTAAAGTCCAGCAGCCCTGCTAAGGAACCAGCAGACCCAGGTGGGGGATTCCATTGCCTATAAGCACTCTTAGCTCCTTCATTTATGTAAAGACAGTTGGGACTGGGTGCAGTGGCTCACACCTGTAATCACAGCACTCTAGAGAGCCAACATGGGAGGATCCCAAGAGCTCAGGAGTTCAAGACTGCCTGAGCAAGAGCAAGACCTGTCTCTACCCAAAACAGAAACATTAGCCAGGCATGGTGGCAGGTGCCTGTAGTCCCAGCTACTCAGAAAGATCACTGGAGCCCAGGAGTTTGAGGTTGCTGTGAACTAAGTTAAGGCCATGGTGCTATAGCCTGGGTGACAGAATGAGACTCTGTTATCCTCACCAAAAAAGCAAAAAAAAAAAGACAATTGGTTAACTTTCTAGTCCAAATTTGCTTTTGTTTAAAAGAGGCTATTTTGTTCATCTTCCCTTTTCATTCCTGTGCCTTTTATAATCCCCTACTCTGCTTGCCCCCATCCTATCACCCTTGATAAATGTAGAATAATAAATGACTCTGCTGCTCCAGCCAAACAGCAGCCCAACTCAGTTCTCAGAAATGGGTAGTATCTATTAGCACCTTCTATTTGATTCCCTTCCTACAGGACTTTCTTTAGGGCTATAAACCTGTTCTGCTCTCACATCTTTTCTTTTGAACCAATATTCTATATTCTAGAAATCATGAAAGGATGACATATCCCCTTAGTTCAACACATACTGTGTGAAATAGAAAAAGAAGGGGGCAAGGCAGAGAATGCACAAGGCACCCTCTTAAACATGCAGAAATAAGTTTTCTTTCTGGTCCACCCAAATGTTCCACATTTGTTTTTCTTTCATGGGCTAAGATCACAAGAATCTTCAACAGAAGAAATGCCAAGAGGGCTCGACTCTAGCAGATGGTGGTATTAATAATGGAGCAAAAGCAAACTCAAACTGATGACAAAGACATCAAGTCTAAAAATGTCACAGAGAATATAAATAAAGTCACCTATTTGCCAAATATCTTCATCACTTCATTCATAATTAACATCATACTTATTCCTGATAAGGTATGGGAAATAGAATCACCCATCACAGTCAAAAGTGCTCTGCGGCAACACTGTATGATTCACTCTTTTGTCAGATATGTCTTTAAATAATAAATTGATGGATATTAACACCCCAGAATATTTCATATGGGCTTATTTTACTTGCATCACCATTTGATTAAAAAAAAAAAAGATTTAAGATGGTTAGTAAGGTGGGAAGGAAAAAGAATTAACAAAGAGAAGAACTTGAACCAGCATAAAAACTGAAGTTGACCTTTAGGAAACACACACCACAAGGAAGTGGACAGAGTAAGATGATTAACTATAACCCTCCAGCAATCAACTCCCTGCAGGAATACAAAATTCAACAATTACCCATGCGAGAGAATTCCTTCATGGAAACCAAGAGTCAGGAAAACAGTCACATACTTAGTTGTAACATCTGATCAAGGAAAGAGGCACTGAGGCAGGTGGGAAAGAGAGACTAGCATCACCTCCACACACTCCTTAGACCCCTGCACGACCCAGGGGGACACCAGCATTAGGTGGTGAAAGAGTCTGTGTGCTTGAGGGAAGGGAGAGTGAAATGATTGTGGGTTTTTGAAGTACCCAGGGATGCCCTACCGCAGGAGAGCACAGCATAGGGCAGAATTCTACTAGTCCCCACAGAGAGAAGGAATCTCCAGCCCAATGGTAGAAACTTGAATTGTGACTAGCTCCACAACTAGTTGATGAAAATGATGCAGGCCCCCAAATCAATTTATAAGGAAATCAGGCCACAAAGACTTCAGTCCTTGGATAATTCCTGTGGTTGTGCTGAGCTCAGAGCAATGGCCTCGGAGTATACAGGACCCAATAAGACACCAGCAGTGAAGGCCATATAAGGGCTGTGTCACCTGTCTCCCAACTCCAGGCAGTGCAGCTAAGGGAAAGCCTTCTTCCATTTTGGGAAAGGAAAGAGTAGAGTGCAGAGGGCTTTGTCTTAAACCTTGGGGACACCTTAGCCACAGTAAAATAAAGTGCCAAGCACACTCCTGATGCTCCTGATCCCAGGCCTTAGCTCTTGGCTGGCATTTCTAGTTTCACCTTGGGCCAGAATGGAACCTGCTGCTCGTAAGGGAAAGCCTCAGTCCTGGCGGGATGTACTACCTGCTGAATAAAGAGCCTTGGGGCCTTTAAGAGACATAGGGGTAGCCCAGACAACAGTCACCACAGGCCTTGAGGAGAGATTGGGTTTGCTGCAGGTGCCACCCAGCATAGTCCTAGCTATGGTGGCCACAAGGGAGGGCTCATGCCACTGCTTCTCAACTATAGGCAGCTGAGCATAGAGTGTGAGACTCTTCATGTTTGGGGGAAATAAGGTAAAAGAGTGAGACATTACTTGTTAATCCAGGAAATTTTGACTTGTCTTACTCAAGTCCAGCAGGGCTGTACCACAGGAGTCTATCTGTAACAGCTGTAGAATTACTGGGCTGCATTACCAATGCCGATATAGTTGCTGTGACCAAAGACTTAGATCACAATACTCAATTCCTTTTTAATACCTGGAAAGCTGTCTCAAAAAGGGCAGGTTCAGTCTCGACACCTGTAGCAAAGTGCTTACAGTGCTGGCCACATGCACCAAGGCTGGGGAGTTCAAATTCAGCCGGGGCCAGCTAAACAACAATGACAACTGCAACAAAAAAATAGCTGGGCATTGTGGTGGGCATCTGTAGTCCCAGCTACTTGGAAGGCTGAGGCAAGAGTTTGAGGCTGCTATGAGCTGTGACACCACAGCACTCTACTGAGGGTGACATAGTATCTGTCTTTAAAAAGAAAAAAATATCCCATCAAAGAAAAGCTCAGGACCTGGTGACTTCACACTGAATTCTACCAAACATTTAAAGAAGAACTAATACTTATCTACTCGAACTATTCTAAAAAAGTGAAAAGGAGGGATATTCTCAAATTCATTCTACAAGGTCTATGTCACCTGGATCCTAAACCAGACAAAGACACAACAGAAAAAGAAAACTATAAGCCAATATCTCTGAAGAACACAGATGCAAAAGTCATCCACAAAATACTAATAAACTAAAGTCAACACATCAAAAAGATTATTCATCATTATAAAGTGAGATTCATCCACAGAATGCAAGGACAATTTGACATACACAAATGAACAAATGTGATACCTCATGTCAAGAGAACGAAAGAAAAAAAAACATATGATCGGTTCAATTGATGCTGAAAAAACATTTGATAAAATTCAATACAGGTTCATGATAAAAACTCTTAAAAAACTGGGTAGAGAAGGAACATACCTCAATATAATAAAAGCCATATATGACAGACCCAAAGCTAGTATCATACTGAAAAGGGAAAAACTAAAACCTTTTTCTTATGATGGAGGACAAAACAAGGATGTCCACTTTCACTACTATTATTGAACAGAGTACTAGAAGTTCTAGCTAGAGCAATCAAACAAGAGAAAGAAATAAAGGGCGTCCAAACTGGAAAGGAAGAAGTCATATTATCCTTGTTTGCATAGTATATGATCTTATATTTAGAGAAACTAAAGGCTCCACCAAAAACTGTTAGAACTGATAAACAAATTCTATAAGTTGCTGGATACAACTATCAGTAACATTTCTATATGCCAACAGTAAACAATCTGAAAAACAAAAAAGGAAGAAAGTAATCCTATTTACAACAGATGTAAGTAAAATAAAATACCCAGGAATAAACTTAACCAAAGAAGTGAAAGATCTTTACAATGAAGACTACAAAATATTAATGAAGGAAACCGGAATCCTGGAAAGATGGCTGACTGGTAGCAACCCTTGGCAGGGGCTCCTGAGCAGAGGAAGAAAAACTGGATGGAATCGGATTCTATGAAGCCAAAGGTGGGGAGCTGAGACAAGAAAGAAGTTTGGCAAGCTATAACTCCAAGGAAGACCATTCAAGCAAACAAATTACAGGTACAAAGCCTATTGACTAGAGGACGGAAGGACCCCTTACCCCCAAGCAGGAGCCTTGCCACAGGCTATCTGTTTCTCTGACAAGGGATTAATAACTAGAATATATAAGGAGCTAAGACAACTCACTAAGTAAAAGTCAAATAATCTGATTTTTAAAATGACCAAAAGATTTGGATAGACATTTCTCAAAAGAAGACATACAAATGGCCAACAAGTATAGGAACAAAATAGTCAATATCATTAGTTATCAGAGAAGTGTAAATCAAAACCACAGTCAGATATCATCTTACCCTGGTTAAAATCGCTTTTATCAAAAAGGCAATTACAAATGCTGCTGAGGGTGTGGAGAAAGGGGAGCCCTTATATACTGTGGGTGAGATTGTAAACTGTGCAACCACAATGGAGAACAGAACAGAACTTCCTCAAAAAAACAGCAATAAAACTACCATAAGGCCAATGCAGACATCCACTTCTAGGTATATACTCAAAAGAAGAAATCAGTATATTGAGAAGACAGCCACACTCTCATGTAGATTGAAGCACTATTTTCAATGTCCAAGATTTGGAATCAACCTAACAATCCAACAATGGAAATGAATAAAGAAAATGTGGTATATATACAAAGTGGAATATTACTCAGCCATAAAAAAGAATGAAATCCTGCCATTTCAAACAATACACATGCAACTGGAGAACACTATGTTAAGTGAAATAAGCCAAGCACAGAAAGGCAAATCTCATATGTTCACACCCATGTATGAGAACTAAATACTAAAAGCAGCTGATTTCCTGGAGACAGAGAGTAGAAGTTTCCAGAGGCTGGGAAGGGTAATGAGCTGTAAGAGATACAACAGGAATGCTTAATGGGTACAAATATAGCTAGATAGAATGAATAATATCTAATAGCACAACAAAGTGACTATAATCACAGTAAGTTAGGGTATATATTAAAATAACTAAGAATGGAATTAGAATATTCCGAACACAAAGCAATGATAAATGCCTGAGGTAATAGATACTCCAATTACTCTGATTTGGTTAATCCATATTATATGCCTGTATCAAAATATCACAGGTACCTTATAAATACATATAACTGTCATGTACTCATAATAATTAAAAAATACTAAATTAAATATTCTACTGCATGTTATGAATCTGACAAAGACTAATAGCCAGAATCTACACAGAACTCAAACTAAGCAGCAAGAAAAGAGCAAACATTCCCATTTAACACTGGGCAAGAGACATGAATAGAACCCTTTCCCAAGAAGATAGACAAATGGCCAACAAACACATAAAAAATGCTCATCATCCCTAATCATTAGAAAAATGCAAATCGAAACCACCCTGAGATATCACCTAACCCCAGAGAGAATAGCCCACCTCACAAAATCCCAAACCTGCAGATACTGGCGTGGATGCAGAGAGAAGGGAACTCTTACACACTGTTGGTAGGACTACAAACTAATACGCCCTTTTTGGAAAGAATTATGGAGAATCCTCAAAAACCTAAAAGTAAACCTCTACTTGATCTTGAAATCCTATTACTAGGTGTCTACCCAGAAGAAAAAAATAATTTTACCATAAAGACATTTTCACTGGAGTGCTTATTCTATCTCAGTTCATAATTGCCAAGATGCAGAAACAGCCTGTACCCATAAACTCATGAATGTGTATATAAACTATGGTATATGTAAACCGTGGAATGCTATTCAGCCATAAAGAAAGTTGGAGACTTTATGTCTGTTGTATTTACCTGGAAGGATTTGGGGAACATCCTCCTTAAAGTATCACAAGAATGGAAAAACAAGCATCTCATGTACTCAATGCTAATAAAACTGGTAGACGAACAACTACAGACTCACACAAGAAAAAACACAATTAGGTTTGTGAAGGGAGGGAGAAGTGAGGAGAAAGGAAGGGGTTTGTTAAGCTCTCACCTATCGGGCACAATGCAGGGGTACATGGCACACTCCTGGGTGAAGAACCCAACTATTACTTGGAGTTAACCTAAGAAATGCAAATGATGTAACCTAATCATACATACCCTCATATTAACCTGAAAGTTAAAAAAATTAAATAATCAAGTAATTAATTTCAAAACAGAAATGAACATGCGCCACCCTCCCTGCTGCCTCTGGGTGAGGTTAGGGGGTGCAACTGAGGAAGAGCCTGCCTCATCCTTCCCACCAGTCTACCTGTAGTTTCAGGCATGGTTGGGCAGAGGTAAAATTCAGAATTAGGTGAACAAATGGCAAACAGAATATGTAAAGGTGAACTGTCTTGAATCTGGACCCCACAATTTGTTTGTACACCTGGATTGTCTTTTGACCATCAGCACTGGAACTTCTCCCACATCCAATCTGCCTGCCCACACAAGTCCCATCCTTTCCCCACCTCACACTCCCTCTGCACTTCCCAAAACACACAGACATACTGGCAAGGGAACCTGAGCCAAAGTGCTCTTCCTCATAGAAACTAAAAATAGTCCTCACTACAGATTGTTACAACCCCATTTCTGGAAGACACGTGGTCATGGAATGCAATCCTTAAGTCTCACAGAGTCATCTACTTGCTATGCCTAAATTATTTCCAGAATTATTACCAGCAGTTAAGGAAAGAGAAGTAATTGTTCTTAGGATTTAAGAAAAAAAAAAAAGAAAGGAAAAATGGGAATTCTCAAAATGAAAAGTAATTGAGAGTCAAAATAATATAGGATGAAGGGAAAAGTGTATGTGTGTGTGAGAGAGAGAGACACATACACACATATGGTACATAATAAATTATAAATTATTCAAATAATAAATAATTAGCATGCAAATTAAAATCAATTACATGTAAAAGTTCCTGCAAGTATGATAACTAATAACAGCAGATAACTGTTAGGCCTTTATTTTGTGCTCCAAATGATTTATAGTATCTTATTTTATTTTAATCCCCGTAACAGCTCTAAAAAATAGATACTATCCTTATTTTACGGGTTAAGAAAATTAAAACTTGATGAGGTTAAGTAAGTCACTTGCCAGGGTAACAGATAGTGACTCAGGATCAAATTGGGGCGGGCCTGACTCCACGTTCTGTCCGTTGCACTGTGCTGCCTCCTGGTGGGAAGAGGTGGTAATTAGCAAATCTGAATTTTGGCTCAGGCACTTATATTTCTCTACAACTCTGCCTTCCCTTATAACATGAAATAGGTTGGGCAAAATGATCTCCCAAGTCCTTTTTGTTTCCAGTATTCTTAATTGCACCAAAGTTAGGAAAAAATGTCCACAAATCAAACTGATTGTTTAAGTATCTTGACCTCATGACCAAATTGACAGCAGCTCAACCTAGAACTTAAAAAGTACATATTATGACTAATCAGTGTATCTCACATCCTAGTCCTAACAAATACAATTATCCAGAACCAAGATGACTCCATTCGCCTTTGTATTCCAGGAACCAAGAACAAGGTCTCTCACACTGGGCATATTCACAAATGACTAGTGTACCCTACTGGTTTAATATGAGGTCATTTACTTACCTCTATGCTCGTCTTCTTTGGAAAAAGAAAAGCAAAACTGGAAACAATGGATCTTCAGAGACAGGTCAAGGTTAAAGATTATTTATTTAGTTTACTGTCTTTGTTTTATAAGGGATTAAATTAGGCCCAGAGAGGACACTTTTTATCATTGATACGGCTATTATTAGTTTTATTGTTGCTGTTATCATTGTCTCCACCTTCTAAAGTAATTCTACTGCCTGAGAATTCTCCCTTTTTCATCCACTGTGTAATATCCTAGAAGTCTCAGGAGCTCTTTGTCTTCTCCCTCTGAGCTAGAGATTTAGGAATCACAACGCTCTGCCAACCACTCCCCTCCACTCCTCCCTACTCCCCACTGTATATATAAATATATACACATGCATATATGCTGTGGATACATACGTATGATTCAATCAATAATCCCACCCTTACTTTATGGGCAGTTATTTTTCTTAGTGGAGATATTGTACAGGAAATTCATTTATAATTTTTTTTTATTTCATGAAAGAACACTATGCAAAATATATACAAGTGTGCTAGTGTATAATTGCATACGTCTGTGTTGTACGGGTATGTTGTGCTGGTACAGTTGTCATCCAAAAATAAGGCAAAATGCTCAATTTGAAATTAATTTTAATTTGTGTTTGTAGTTGTTATGTATTGCTTTTTTCTTTTTTCTCATTCCGTTGCCCATGCTGGAGTACAGTGGTGCGATCATAGCTCACTGCAGCCTTGAACTCCTGAGTTTAACCAGTTCTCCTTTCTCAGCTTCCCAAGTAGCTGTTAGCATGAGTCGCCACACCCAGTTAGTTTTTTTTTTTTTGTAGAATCAGGGTGTCACTACATAGCCCAGCCTGGTCTCAAATGTTTGGCCTCAAGTGACCTTCCTTCCTTTGCCTCCCAAAGACCTCGGATGACATATATATGACTTCTAAATCCTTCTGTTTACATATCCCAACATGAAGAGGCAAAAAAATTCTTTCCCAAAATAAAGTAATTTGCAGGAGAAATGTTTATCTCCTAGGAGCTAATTCTAATGTCCAGATCAGAAAGCCTCTTACACTGATGTCTATATTGCTTCCTTCTTAGAAAGACCCCCCCCCCCAAAAAAGAAAGACCCAAAGAATCAGCCAAAAGTTTGGAAAGAGATAGAAAAGTACAGACCACATCCAAAGAAGTTCTTTCGAACTTCTTGATTGAAACTATCCCTAAAAACTATGCGTGGCTAAGTAATAAAGAAAACACAGGAACATAATACAGGTGGGCCCTGTAGAAATATTCTTTATATAGTTCTGACAGTCTAGCAGAATGCAAACCCTGAACATCTGTGGGAAGAGTTCATTTCTGTTGGTCTAGTCTTCAAAATTATGTTGAGGTGCATCTGAAATTATATTAGTATAACATGAAACACAAAACGAATTTTATTCACTGAGCAATAAAAAGAGCAAAAAGACATCTTTTATCTTATTCTGAAAAAGATTTCATAGGTTTGGACTTATCATTATATTAAAAATAAATTCTCTCAAACATGTATATGCCAAAATAAAACAAAATAAACACTAAGGGAAAAAAGTATAGGGGAGTTTTTGTAAAGTAACTTTGGATGGGGAAGGCCTTTCTAAGCATGACACAGAACCCAGAAGCCATAATAATAATAAAAAAAAATCTGTTTACTATATAAAAACTTACAACTTCTATGTAACAAAGAAGCTCAAAGACCAAAGACAAAGTGGAAACAAAATTTGTAATTATTTTAACAGGAAAAATTTTGTATACTTAGGAAGGATGAAAAAGGGTCAAAAAATCCTTTTTTTTTTTTTGAGACAGAGTCTCACTTGGTCACCCTGGTAGAGTTCCATGGCATCTTAGCTCACAGCAACCTCAAACTCTTGGGCTCAAGCGATTCTCTTGCCTCAGCTTCCCAAGTAGCTGGGACTACAGGACTACAGGCCATTTTTTTATTTTTAGAGATGGGGTCTTGCTCTTGCTCAGGCTGGTCTCAAACTCGTGAGCTCAGGCAATTCACCTGCCTTGGCCTCCCAAGTCCTGGGATTACAGGCATGAGCCACCGCGCCAGGCCTGGTCACAAAACCTTCAGCATGCTTCCCACCAAGTGCTGGGAAGTTCTAAGTTCTCCTCTCCTGAGCACGCTTCCCATTAAGTGCTGGGCTGTAAATCCTCCTCTGCCAAAAATGAGAATAACTGGGGCTGCTCTAACCACTAGAATGTGGCAGCTCCTGTGCTGTTTGGGGGTCCAACTAGGCCTTCAGAGACTGCAGCTTTCACTGCCTGACTCCTGGACCACTCTCTTAGGGCCCCAGCTTGCATTATAAGAAGTCCAACTGCCTCATTGGAAAGATAGAGGGAGATTCCGGAGACCATGTGGAGAGAAAAGAACCGATCTGAGTGCAGCAGTCCAGTCATCACTGCCAAAGTGACACCATCTGAGTAAAGCCATCTAGGAACCTCAAGAACATACCTCCTTATGGCAAAGTTCCACTGAGTATCCCCAGTCAATGCCCATTGGAGCAGAAGAACCACTAGCCAAGCCCTGTTTAAATTCCTAGCCTACAAAATCATGAGCTACAATAAAATGATGGTTATTTAAAGCCACTAAATTTTGGAATAGTCTGTTATAGAATAAGAAATAACTGGAGATGGCACCTGTGGCTCAAGGAGTAGGGCACCGACCCCTTTTCCTGAAGGTGGTAGGTTCAAACCCAGCCCCAGCCAAAAACTGCAAAAAAAAAAAAAAAACCACCATCCCAATAGTGAAGGCCCTACCCTTGAGATCTAATCACCTCCCAAAGCCCCCCATCTCCTAAAACCACCACCTCAGGGGTTAGGATTTCAATATATGAATTTGAGTGGACAAAGGTTTTCAGCCAATTGCAGGAATGTGTGGCAGATATACAAATGGCCATTAAATACTGTACATATAAAGATGTTCAGATTCACTAGTAATCAAATAAATGAGATTTTTTTCCCCCCAACAACTGGAAAAAATTAAGAAAGTCCAATTCTGGGAAGGCTATTGAGAGTTAAGCACTTCCCTGTATTATTTTTAAAAAGTGAAATTGGCAATCTGACAATAAGACATTTAGAAACTCTCATTCAGCATGTCACAAAACCCAAGAAGAAAGCAGCAAGAGAGATTAAAAATGTGGTTGCATTGAAATATAAAACATCTCTAAGACAAAAGAAGTACCATCAACTAAGGCGAAATGTGTACTGGCCAGTGGCTTCTAGGATAGCTGTTTACTTCTTGCTAAAGGCGCTGTCCAGTATAGGAGAGCAGGTGGTCTCTGCTCACCAGGTAATCACTGACCTAGTTCCTTCCATCTGGAGCCTCCAGCAACCCCAAGGCTCAGAGCCCTCCACAGGATATTTTGTGTCTGGGCACAGACGAGAAAAAAAGTGAAAAGAACAACATGAGAAGCTTTAAAGTGAGGCTTGGAAGTTGTGTAAGGGCAGTCCCCAGGTTATAAACAAAATAGAATTGTTCTTAGGTTGAATTTGTATGTAAGTTGGTACAGGCATAGTTACCTATTGCCTGTAAAAGACGCCATTCATGAGTGTGAATTGTATCTAAGTGGGAAGTTTGTAACTCAGGGACTGCCTGGGTATGGCTCTGTCCATATTCCACTGACTAGCACTCAATTCCATGACTCCATTTAACCCCAGGGGAGGCTGATAAATTGTAGCTGAATTGTGTGCTCAAGAGAAAAAGGAAATGTTAGATAAACATAATAGCATTTCCTCATGTACACAAGACAAACGACAAACCAGAAGATTTAGTAGTATAAATAGACAAAAGACTAATTTGCCTAATACACAAAATGTACATAAAAGAAATAGAAAAATATAATAAGAAAATAGACCAAAAAACTGAAAGCAATTCAGAGCCAAAGACAGATACATGGACAATAAACTTCTGTGTAGATGATCAACCTCACTAGATGATAAATATTGAAAATAATAATCTGATAAAAAATTTTATCATGTAAATTAATATATGTTCATGTAAATTTATACCAAATTAATTCAAGAATTTTACAACAAAAAATCCTTGATGAAACAGAAGAAAATCATAACATAACATTCAAATATGAAATAAAAATAACTAGATACGCTCTGTCCTTCCTATTCATAATAGCTAACATCGGACTACCCCACACTGTAAGCAACTTAAACTTGACAGATATATCAAGCAACTGTAAATTGGCAACCAACTCCAGGTCATTACCCTGGAGCAAAGGGAAACACAGTATCCATTTTCTAAACCATCATTTAGGAAAATGAAACCAAAGAGATAGTTGCATATTCGCTAAGCAGGAGATCAGCACTGTGACAGACACTTGGATTTGGAGGCAGGGTTCAGAAAGGACAGCATAGAAAACGACCTTCAAAAATCTGTATGAATATTCTCTCCTGGTTCTAGGTCAACTGTCTTGTTGAATATGAACTGAACCACACTCTGAAGACCCATCAGAGAGTAAACCACTGGAACATAGAAAACCTCAGCCGGGTTTTCAGAGGTGATGCATGGGTGGGAAGAAGGCTAGCTATCAGGTGCAGACACCTGAGTTACTACCACAGGCTTTCAGCTGATCACAGATCTCAGGGGGACCACAAGCTAGGAATAAAAACTATACCTTACGTATACAGACTATGTCCCAGCAGTAGCAGCGAATCTGAGAGCAATGCAGACAATCAAATCAAAAACCAGACTTTGACAGGGGTAAGGTAACCCTTGATAAATGAACTGTCCACCAGAAAACAATTTAGAAGTCTTTTAAGGAAGAACCTCTACAATTTATAATCCACAATGTCTACAATAATAATAATAATGATAATGGTTACTAGGCAAGCATAAAATCAGGCAAAAGTTACAGATAATTGAGAGAAAAACTAGTCAATAGAAATAGATCAGTAGAAATTCCAGATTTAGGCTCGGCGTCCATTGCTCAGTGGTTAGGGCACCGGCCACATGCATGGGGTCAGGTGGGTTCAAACCCAGCCGGGGCCTGCTACACAATAATGACAACAACAACAAAAAAATAGCTGGGCATTGTGGTGGGCACCTGTACTCCCAGCTACTTGGGAGGCTGAGGCAAGAGAATCGCTTAAGCCCAAGTGTTTGAGGTTGCTGTGAGCTGTGACACCACAGCACTCAACTGAGGGCAGCATAGTGATACTCTGTCTTTAAAAAAAAAAGAAGAAGAAGAAGTTCAAGATTTAGAAGTTAGTAAAGACTTAGTTTTAAAAAAAATGAACGTTGCATTAAAGTTCCCTAGAGAAACAGACTCAATCAGATGTGTGTGTGTACACAGAGAGTGAAAGAGAAAGAAAAAAGACTTTTTTTTTTTTTGTAAAGACAGAGTCTCACTTTATCGCCCTCAGTAGAGTGCCGTGGTGTCACAGCTCACAGCAACCTCCAGCTCCTGGGCTTAGGCGATTCTCTTGCCTCAGCCTCCCGAGTAGCTGGGACTACAGGTGCCCGCCACAACGCCCGGAGAAAAAAGGCTTTTTATAAGGAGTTGACCCATGCAACTGCAGAGGCTGAAAAGTCCAGATACAGAAGAGCGAATGGTGTAATTTCCAGTCTAAGTGTGAGTTCAAAGGTAGAAGGCCACCTTGTTCCAGACTGAAGACAGACGGAAAAAGAACTCTGACTTCGTTGTCTTTGTTTGCTTGTTGGTGGTTTGTTCCTTTCTCACTGTCACCCAGGCTGGAGTGCCGCAGTGTGGTCACAGCTTGCTGCAGCCTCGAACTTCTAGGCTCAAGCAATCATCTCACTATGTTGCTCAGGCGGGTCTCCATCTCCTGACCTCAAACCATCTGCCTGGCCTCTTAGTCTTTGATTCAGCTGCGGCCTTTAACAGGTTGAATGAAGTCCACATGCATTAGGAAAGGCAATTTGCTTTGCTCACTCTACCCCTTCCAATGTTAATCTGATTCAGAAACACTCTCCTAGACATACCCAGAAATAGTATTTACCCAAATATCTGGGTATCATGTGTCCTATCAAGTTGACACATAAAATTAATCATCAGAGATGGAAATATGGGAAGTGTCAACACATCACTGTGTGTCTCCATATATAAAAGGCACACAAGACCCTTATCAGAGACCATACAATAGACCATATCCCAGATGCATATAACAAATATCCACGATGTTCAAATGATTTAGATCATACATTGTATGTTCTTTTACCACTATGGGATTAAATGAGTGCCCCACAACAGAAAGATAAGTATCAAACAGAAAAGCAACACACTTCAAATAAACCCGTGAGTCAAGGAAGAAATCACAATGGGAAGTAGAAAATATTGAGCTGAAACGTAAAGAAAATACGATAAACCAAACTTGTGGCATGCACCAAGGAGTGTTTTGAGGAATATTTATAGCTTTAAATACATATATTAGAAAAGAACAAGACTGAAAATCACTGATTTAAGCCTCCAACTCAAGAAACTAGGAAAATAAAAGTAAATAAACCCAAATATAAGAGAAGATAATAAATACAATAGCAGAAGTCCACAGAAAGTCAACAAAGTTGCTTCTTAGAAAAATCTAATAAAATTAATAACTCCCTGCTCCGGTCAAGGAAGGAAAAAAGGAGAAATTACAACTTATCAGTATCAAGCATAGAAATGGCAAAATCACATAGATCTTAGGGATATTTAAAAGATAACGAAAGGACACTGTGAAAAACTTCATGCATGAAGTGAATTCTCCCTAACATTTAAGAAAAAACTAAACCGATTTTTTTTTTTTTTTTTTTTTGCAGTTTTTTGGCCGGGGCTGGGTTTGAACCCACCACCTCCAGCATATGGGGCTGGTGCCCTACTCCTTTGAGCCACAGGCACCGCCCAAAACTAAACCAATCTTATCCAAACTCTTTAAGAGAGAATATATTCCAACTTGTTGTATAAGGCCATCTGAATATTGGTTTTCAAAGCTATAAGTACATTATGAAAAAAGGAAACCAAAGGCTAATTTCATGAACATAGAAGAAAACTTTAGTAACTCAAATGCAAGTATGTGTAAAACAGGTAATACATCTTGTCCAAGGAGAGTTTATTCCAGGGACAAAAAGCTAGTTTAACACTTGAAAGCTAATGTAATTAAACATATTAATAAAACATATGAGGAACACTAATTGGCAAAATTCCAAATAAACCTAGAACTAGACAATTAATAATAATAACTAAATTTATCCCTAGCACTAAAAAAAAATTCAATTGTATTTCTATATGACAACAAACAACTAGAAAATATAATTTAAAATATTTGCCATAACCTCAAAACATAAAACACCTATAAATAAATCTAATGAGATGTTTGAGACTTTTATACCAAAACCTGGAAAACATTAATAAAAAATGTTTGAAACACTTAAGTAGATAAGGGTGTATCCTGTTCATTGATTGTTGTTTTCAATGATGTTAATTCTCCCAAAATTGGCCCATAGATTTGATGTAATTCCAGTAAAAATACCACTGGTTTTCTTTTGAGGGGAGGCACCAAAGATAGAAATTGAGAAACTGATTCTGAAATTAAGATACTGCAATACTTGTACTAGAACACACAAAGAGGCCAGTGTAACAGGAAGAACAGTCCAGAAACAGATCCACACATTTCCCACACATTATTGGGGTGGGTGGAAACTCCACTGCATTCAATGGGAAAAGGTATACGGTTCTGGGTCAACTTGACAACCATATGGAAACCAAACAAACAAACGAAAAGAACAAGAAACTCTGATCCTCTACTTTATAAAAGCAGACACAGTTGAGTTTCTAAAAGAAATGTAAGAGACTATCTTCTATGTGCTTAGAAGAAACAAATATTTCTTAAATAGGACACCAAAATTATTATTTAAAAAGTAAAATAAGATTCCACGTCTCTGGCAGGAAAGTGCAGGTAATTCTGAGACACCTTGTTCTGCCAGAAAGCATGAAACCAAAGATGATTAGATTATATCAAAAGGACACAAGGATTCTGTAGGCCAAAGTTTAGACAGTTAATGCATCAAAAAGAATAGTAAATAAAAGAGCAACATGAGAGATTCTGTGGTGATGAAAATGTTCTGTATCTTAACATAATCAATGTTGATTTGCTTGTGATACCATGCTATCACATTTCAAGAAGTATTCAAGAGATTCCTACTGGGAAAAATAGTGTAAGAGGCACATAGAAACTCTGTATTATTTCTTACAATGCACAAGAATCTGTAATTATCTCAAAAT
Organism: Perodicticus potto; assembly: GCA_963574655.1. Taxonomy (NCBI): domain Eukaryota; kingdom Metazoa; phylum Chordata; class Mammalia; order Primates; family Lorisidae; genus Perodicticus; species Perodicticus potto. The sequence continues at coordinate 26,733 of CAUYRH010160864.1, forward strand.
GAAAAGTTCAGTTAAAAAACAGTAAATGTAATTAATTTTGGCTCATTTGGATAGATAATAATTCATGAGTCCAACAAAGTACTCACAAAATAGAATCTCTTTCCTAAAAGATTCATTTGATGTTATTGGAGGTGACTCTTATACCAATCCCTTACTCTGAAAGTCATTAATTAGAGAGAAAGAATTAAGGATATACACTGCCATTCCAGAGGGGCCCAGTTCATAAGGGAAATCTCTTCCTTACAGAAGAATGATAACTAATAACTGCAAAGGAAATGATAGCATTGGGGAAATCATCATTCTGTCACTTGAATGGAATAATGGATTAAGGTTATAATCACCAATGCATGCTAAAATTACTAGGTAAAAGAGCAACGGGGAATTGAATATTCACACTGGTGCCAAAGTATTATTTCACAGCTGAAATAATACATAAAGCATAATGTTACAATGGCGAGCTCTAGCTGTTACCACCTTATTCAAGGGGACAATATATTAATATCATGAACAGTGGGAAAACCAGATAGTATGTGCCCTCCGGAGTAATGAAAATAAAGAACACAGTGTCAGTCATAAAATTTTCCTGTCCAAAATGTTTAATCAGGATGGAATCCGGCCTTTAGCTCTCATTGGCCGCGTACAGGATGTACCCCAAAATAAGAGGGTCCCACAAAGGTTCTGGCAGACAATATGGACTGACAGCCCAAAGCTGACCCCAGCCTGCCCTTCCTCCGCCCGCCTGTGACATAGAGCTGAGCACACTAGGAACCTCAGTCTCCCGGGCTTGCATTCAGCCAAAGGTGGCGATTCCGTGCCTCTGAGACACGAGGGGAAGCCCATTATTCCTCCTCTTCCTCCTTCCTCTGAAGGCCTGATTTGAATGTGATGCACGTGGATGTCTGTTGAAGTCTGGGCATTCAAGAGTTAAGTGTTCATGATATCATATATTTTAATCTTCACATCCTGGACTTGTTTACACCCATCCTTCTTGAGAAGACTTTTCAGACACTCAAAGGGAATTGAGTTGTCTAAGTCTCCGGTCACTGCAGCTATATCAGCACTGGGGGTGGCCCAAGCCCCGTAATGTGATGATTCTTACAGAGATGATACAAACTTGTTGAGCTTGGGTAAGATACAAGGGAATTCCCTGCGTCACAGGCAAAGTCTCACACTCTCTTCCCTCGCTCTCTGCTGGGCTGCTGGAATTGGGGGAGAAGTGATATGGGCACTTCCTGGTGGCCACCAAGGCCAGGTCACACCTGAAGGCCGCCCAGTCTCACCCAGTGGTGGTGACTACTGCCTGGCCATCTCTGACGCTTATTCAAAGCCCAAGGGCTCTTTAGTTGGCACGTGGTGAACGCTGCTAAGACTGGGTCTTTGCCTTCAGGGAAGCATGTTTCCTTCTGGCCCAGGTCTAGAAATGCCATCTAGGAACTAGGGCCTGGACTCAGCGGTCAGCTTGGTGCTTTATTTTCTTTACTTATTTATTCAGAGACAGAGTCTCACTTCGTCACCCTCGGTAGAGTGCCATGGCGTCACAGCTCACAGCAACCTCAAATTCTTGGGCTCAAGTGATTCTCTTGCCTCAGCCTCCCTAGTAGCTAGGATTACAGCCCACAACAATGCCCGGCTATTTTTTTGTTCATTTGTTTTGGTTTAGCAGGCCCAGGCCAGTTCGAACCCACCAGCCCTGAAGTATGTGGCTGGCGCCCTAACCACTGAACTATGGGCGCCGAGCGTTGGTGCTTTATTTTACTGTGGCTGAGGTGGTGCCCAAGTTTGAAGACAAAGTCCTCTATACTCTTCCCTGTCCTTTCCCCAGGCGTAAGAAGAAAGACTCTCCCTGAGCTGTGCTGCCTGTGGTTGGGGAGGGGTGACGCAGGCACTAGCTTGGCTGCAGCTGCTGGTGTCTCACTGGGTCAGGTGCACCCCAAGGCCACTGGCTCTGAGCCAGCATAGCCACAGGACCTGAGGACCGCGACCTTGTGGCCTGACTGCCTTAGGAATTTAGTCCAGGCCCAAGGCTGCTCTTTTTCTGCCGGTGGTGGGCCTAACGGGAACTCAGGCTTTAGCGTTCAGAGGTTTTGAATTCTGGCCAGGCTGGTCAAAATGCTCCCACCGCAGGCACCGGCAGAAATTTGCCCCGTGCTGTGTTCCCCTGTGCCAGAGTGGCCCCTGATTTGAATGTGGTCAGTGGCCGCCCTTGCTACCACGTTACAGTGATGGGAGAAAGACCGAGAGCATCACAGAGGCGTTGTGCTCACATGTGCTTCCCACAGGACATTTTGTGAACAGAAACTAAATCCAATCTTTGCAAGCCACAGAAGTTGGCTTTTTCATTACACGTGGTTGAAAATATCCTAACTGACATTAAGGTCTATTTGTTACAAAAAGAAAAGACAGAGAATAGAATGGGGGATAGGAAATAAATATATTTTTCAAACGCACAGAAAAAAATTAGAATAGAATATGAGCACCCATGTACCCATCACTGAGGTTTTAAAATGTGTCATTATTTTGCCCTATTTGCTTTATCTAGGTTTGTCTGGTGCTGAAATAATTTTAAAATAAATTACAGATGGCCGGGTGTGGTGGCTCATGCCTGTAATCCTAGCACTCTGGGAGGCTGAGGTGGGTGGATAGATTGAGCTCATGAGTTTGAGACCAGCCTGAGCAAAAGCGAGGTCCCATCTCTACTAAAAATAGAAAACTGAGGCAGAAAGATCGCTTGAGCCCAAGCGTTTGAGGTTGCTGTGAGCTGTGATGCCACAGCACTCTACCCAGGGCGACAGCCTGAGACTCTGTCTCAAGTAGAAATAAATAAATAAATTACAGACGTCACACTATTTTACCTATATATTCCTCAGTATTCAGCTCTAAAAAGAACATTTTTCTACCCAACCATGATATAATGAACACCTAACTCTTGAATGCCCAGACTTCAACTTCTATGGCACAGGCAGGCGAGGAAGGGAGGGCTGGGGTCAGGGCTTCGGGCTGTCAGCCCATATTGTCTGCCAGAACCTTTTTGGGACCCTCTTATTTTTTCTCTAGGTCTCAGCTTCTCTTTTATATTTTCTGTGAATATAAACGAAATGTAAAAAATTTTGGAACCCCAAAGCACTTTCAGCCTTGAGAGAGAGGTGACTGGGATCTCTCTGAGCCACATACAGTTACTCTATTTCTCCTTCTTATTTTTCTCCTTCTGTGCAATGACTGGAGAGAATGAAATGATATCCTGCCTTCTTAATTAAAGACCTTTGTTATAAATCAACTTCCCCTTTTTTCCTGCTCTGGTTAGACCAGATGACAGAAAACACATGATTATTATGCCCTCTGTAAAAAGATGTTAAATGTACCCTTCCCAAGATGAACACTGCCTATAACCAAATTACTGTAAATATGCACCAACCTTGTATGAATAATGTTGTAAATTTTCTTGCTAAAAATTCTTCTGTCTCTGCCTGTATGTGAAATCTTAA
>CAUYRH010160867.1:0-15007 GCA_963574655.1 Perodicticus potto
GGACTTTCAAAAAACTCAATACCCAAAATTCTACCAGGCTTATCAATATTCTCAATTAATGTGAATGGCTTAAATTGTCCTCTAAAGAGGCACAGGTTGGCTGACTGGATACAAAAACTCAGGCCAGATATCTGTTGCATATGAGAATCTCATCTGACCTTAAAAGATTAATATAGACTCAGGGTAAAGGGATGGTCATCTATATTTCAGGCAAATGGAAATTAGTAACAAGCAGGTGTTGCAATTTTATTTGCAAATACATTAGGCTTTAAACCAACAAAAATAAGGAAAGATAAGGATGGTCACTTCATATATGTTAAGGGTAACACTCAACATGATGATATTTCAATTATTAACATTTATGCACCCGACCAGAATGAGCCTCAATTTATAAGAAAGACTCTAACAGACATGAGCAACTTGATTTCCTCCAGCTCCATAATAGTCAGAGATTTTAACACTCCTTTGGCAGTTTTGGATAGATCCTCAAGTAAGAAGCTAAGCAAAGGCTCGGTGCCTGTGGCTCAACGGGCTAAGGCGCCAGCCACGTACACCTGAGCTGGCAGGTTTGCATCCAGCCCGGGCCTGCCAAACAACAGTGACAGCTGCAACCAAAAAAATGGCCCAGCATTGTGGCAGATGCCTGTAGTCTAGCTACTTGGGAGGCGGAGGCAGAAGACTCACGTGAGCACAGGAATTGGAGGTTGCTGTGAGCTGTGATGCCACCGCACTCTATCCAGGGTGACAGCTTGAGGCTCTGTCTCAAAAAAAAAACAAGCTAAGCAAAGAAATTTTAGACTTAAACTTAACCATTCAACATTTGGATTTAACAGACATCTACAGAACATTTTATCCTAACAAAACTGAATACACATTCTTCTCATCAGCCCATGCAACATATTCCAAAATTGATCACATCATAGGTCACAAGTCTAACCTCAGCAAATTTAAAAGAACAGAAATTATTCCTTGCATCTTCTTGGACCATCATGGAGTTAAAGTTGAACTCAATAACAACAGGAACCTGTGTAGTCATACAAAAACATGGAAGCTAAATAACCTTATGCTGAATGACAGCTGGGTCATAGATGAGATTAAGAAGAAAATTACCAAATTTTTGGAACAAAACAATAATGAAGACATGAATTATCAAATTATCAGAACCTCTGGGATACTGCAAAGATAGTCCTAAGAGGGAAATTTATAGAACTGCAAGCATTCCTTAATAGAACAGAAAGAAAGGAAGTCAACAACTTAATGGGACATCTCAAGCAAATGGAAAAGGAAGAACATTCCAATCCCATACCCAGCAGAAGAAAAAACATAACCAAAATTAGAGCAAAATTAAATTAAATTGAAAACAAAAGAATTATACAACAGATCAATAAATCAAAAAGTCGGTTTTTTGAAAAGGTCAATAAAATAGATAAATCTTTGGCTAACCTGACCAGGAAAAAAAAGAGTAAAATTTCATCAATCAAAAATGGTAATGACAACATAACAACAGACTTATCAGAAATTCAAAAAGCCCTTAATGAATATTACAAGAAACTTTATTCTCAGAAATAGGAAAGTCTGAAGGAAACTAACCAATACTTGGAAGCATGCCACCTTCCAAGACTGAACCAGAATGAAGTGGAAATGTTGAACAGGCCTATATCAAGTTCTGAAATAACATCAGCTATACAAAATCTCCCTAAGAAGAAAAGCCTGGAGGGGGTGGCACCTGTGGTTCAGTGGGTAGGGCGCCGGCCCCATATACTGAGGGTGGCGGGTTCAAACCCAGTCCTGGCCAAACTGCAACAAAAACTAGCTGAGTGTTGTGGTGGGCACCTGTGGTCCCAGCTACTCAGGAGGCTGAGGCAAGAGAATCGCCTAATCCGAAGAGCTGAAGGTTGCTGTGAGCTATGAACATTGTGGCACTCTGCCAAGGGTGACAAAGTGAGACTCTGTCTCTAAAAAAGAAAAACGAACAAAAGCCCGGGACCAAATGGCTTCACACCAGAATTCTACCAAACCTTTAAAGAGGAACTAGTACCTATATTACTCAACCTTTTTCAAAATATAGAAAAAGAAGGAATACTACCCAACACATTTTATAAAGCAGACATCACCTTGATCCCCAAACCAGGAAAAGACCCAACAAGAAATGAAAGTTATAGACCACTATCACTAATGAACAATGATGCAAAAATATTCAAAAAGATCCTACAGAATCCAGCAACACATCAAACAAATTATACACCATGACCAAGTGGATTTTATCCTAGGGTCTCAAGTATATAAATATAAATAAATATATAAATATAATTCATCACATAAACAAATTAAAAAAAAAAAGACCACATGATTCTCTCAATTGATGCAGAAAAAGGTTTTGATAATATCCAGCATCCATTCATGGTCTGAACACTTAAGAAAATGGGTATAGAAGGACATTTCTTAAACTGATAGAGGCCATCTACAGCAAACCCATAGCCAATATTGTATTGAATGGGGTTAAATTGAAATCATTTCCACTCAGATCAGGAACCAGACAAGGTTGCCCATTGTCTCCATTGCTTTTTAACATTGTAATGGAAGTCTTAGCCATCGCAATTAGGCAGGAAAAGGCGATCAAGGATATAGGGTCAGAAGAGATCCAACTTTCATTCTTTGGAGATGAAATGATTGTATACCTGGAAAACACCAGGGATTCTACTACAAAACTCTTAGAAGTGATCAAGGAATACAGTAGCATCTCAGGTTACAAAATCAACACTCATAAATCTGTAGCCTTTGAATATACCAACAATAATCAAGCTGGAAAAAAACAGTCAAGGACTCTATTCCTTTCACAGTAGTGCCAAAGAAGATAAAATATTTGGGAGTCTACCAAACAAGGGACATGAAAGTTTTCTATAAAGAGAACTATGAAACTCTAAGAAAAGAAATAGATGAAGATGTCAACAAATGGAAAAACATACCATGCTTATGGCTGGGAGGAATCAACACTGTTAAAATGTCCATACAACCAAAGCAATATATAATTTTAATGCCATCCCTATTAAAGCTATACTGTCATACTTTAAAAATCTCGAAAACATAATACTTTGTTTTATATGGAATCAGAGAAAACCTCAAATAGCTAAGACATTACTCAGAAATAAAAACAAAGCAGGAGGAATTATGCTACTGGACCTCAGACTAAATAAATAAATAGATAGTGATCAACACAGCATGGTACTGGCACAAAAACAGAGAGGTAGATATATGGAACAGAATAGAGAACCAAGAGATGAACCTAGCTACTTATCGTTATTTGATCTTTGACAAGCCAATTAAAAACATTCAGTGGGGGCTCAGCACCTGTGGCTCAAGTGGCTAAGGTGCCAGCCACATACACCTGAGCTGGCGGGTTCGAATCCAGCCCCAGCCCACCAAACAACAATGACAGCTGCAACCAAAAAATGGCCAGGCATTGTGGCGGGTGCCTGTAGTCTCAGCTACTTGGGAGGTGGAGTCAGGAGACTCCCTTGAGCCCAGAAATTGGAGGTTGCTGTGAGCTGTGATGCTACGGCACTCTACCCAGGGGGACAGCTTGAGGCTCTGTCTCAAAAAATAAAAATAAAAATAATAAAAACAAAAACATTCAGTGGGGAAAAGATTCCCTATTTAACAAATGGTGCTGGGTGAACTGGCTGGCGACCTGTAGAAGACTGAAACTGTACCCATACCTTTCACCATTAACTAAGATAGACTCACACTGGATTAAAGATTTAATCTTAAGACATGAAACTATAAAAATACTACAAGAAAGTGCAGGGAAAATTCTTGGAGAAATCAGCCTGGGTGAATATTTTATGAGGGGGACTCCCTGGACAATTGAAGCAGCATCAAAAATACACTACTGGGACCTGATCAAACTAAAAAGCTTCTGCACAGCCAAGAACACAGTAAGTAAAGAAAGCAGACAGCTCTTAGAATGGGAGAAGATTTTTGCAAGTTATGTCTCTGACAAAGGTTTAATAACCAGAATCCACAGAGAACTCGAATGTATTAGCAAGAAAAGAACAAGTGATCCCATCTCAGGATGGGCAAGGGGATTTGAGGAGAAACTTTTCTGAAGAAGACAGACTTTTCCTACAGACATATGAAAAAATGCTCATCATCCTTAATCATCAGAGAAATGCAAATCAAAACTACTTTGAGATATCTTCTAACTCCAGTAAGATTAGCCCACATCACACAATCCCGAAACCAGAGATGTTGGTGTGGATATGGAGCAAAGGGAACACTTCTACATTGCTGATAGGCATGCAAAGTAATACGTTCCTTTTGGAAAGATGTCTGGAGAACACTTAGGAATCTAAAAATAGACCTACCATTGGATCCTACAATTCCTCTACTAAGTATATATCCAGAAGACTAAAAAAATCACATTATAACAAAGATAATTGTACCAGAATGTTTATTGCAGCCCAATTCATAATTGCTAAGTCATGGAAGAAGCACAAGTGCCCACTGACCCACGAATGGATTAATAAATTGTGATATATGTACTCTATGGAATATTATGCAGCCTTAAAGAAAGATAGGGACTTTACCTCTTTCATGTTTACATGGATGGAGCTGGAACATATTATTCTAACAAAGTATCTCAAGAATGGAAGAAAAAGTATCCAATGTACTCAGCCCTACTATGAAACCAAATTATAGCTTTCTTATGAAAGCTATAACCCAATTATAGCCCAAGAATATGGGGAAAGGGGAGACGGAAGGGAGGGGAGCAGGGAGGATGGGTAGAGGGAGGGTAATTGGTGGGACCACACCTAGAGTGCATCTTATAAGGGTACATGTGAAATTTACTAAATATAGAACATAAATGTCTTAATACAATAACTAAGAAAATGCCGTGAAGGCTATGTTAACCAGTTTGATGAAAATATTTCCAATTGTGTATAAAACCAGCACATTATACCCCATGATTGCATTAATGTACACAGCTATGACTTAATAAAAAAAAGAAAATAATTTCTAGTAGTAATAATAATAATAGCAGTTAACTTTTATTTGCTATCAAATGCAACTTCAGGCCGAATTAATTTATGTGCATTTGCTCATTTGATGACCATACCACCTCTGTGTGGTGACCCCATTATGATCTCCAACATGCAGAGAAGGCAACTGGCGATTTGGAGAAGGTAAGAGGATGTCCCAAAAGCACATAGCCAATAAGTGGGACTGGCAACCTCCAAGTCAGCCAATTTTCTGCTGACCTCAAGCCAGGAACTGAACCACTAGATGAAATCTTTCTTTTTTGAGATAGGGTTTCAAATTTCTGGACCCAAGTGATCTTCCCACCTCAGCCTCCTAAGCACATGGGAGTACAGGTACACACCACCACAACAGCTTAGATTGTATATGAAATAAATTTTACTGTATGTCCTCAAGAAAATAGACCAAGCAACATAGAACTATGTGTCTCAAACTTCATTGCACGTACAAACCACCTGGGGTGGAGTCTGAGATTCGGCATTTCACCTGACTCCCAGGTGACCAAAGCTCCTGGCCAGACCACACTGAGATTAGCAAAGCTGACGCAAACAATATTCCTAGTTTCCAGGGGCTCTATCTTATAGCATCCTTCAAAGGAAGTAGGTGACATAAAACTACAGCAATTCCATAAAAGTACCTCTTTTTATTTCTTTTTTTCTTTCTTTATTTATTTATTGAGACAGAGTCTCACTTTGTCATCTTGGCTAGAGTGGTGTGGCATTAGAGTTCACAGCAACCTCAAACTCTTAGGCTTAAGTGATCCTCTTGCCTCAGCCTCTTGAGTAGCTGGGATTACAGGGGCTCGCCACAACACCCGGCTGTTTTTAGGGATGGGGTCTCACTCTGGCTCAGGCTGGTCTAGAACTTCCTGAGCTCAAGGGGTCCACTCGCCTCAGTCTTTGAGAGTGCTAGGATTACAGGCATGAGCCACTGCACCCAGCCTTATACATCTCTTTTTAAAAGAAAAACTGTACAAGGAATTTAACACTGGAATAGTTTGGACCAACCAAAATTGATAGCATCTACAGAAAAAAAAATAGGTATCCTATTAATAACATACCTTATGTTCATACTAGTGGTAATAGAAATTAAAATATAACTAATTTCTTCAATTAGAGATGGGCATTAATGATTAGATCTCAATGAGGTAAGAATTAAGTGCTAATTAGCCAGGTTGCTCTGAGGGAGACTCAGAGAGAAAGGGGAATGGTCTCCTCATTTCCTGCCTAGAAAACAGATTTTTCTAAGCTAATTGCTACATAGCAGTATCCAAGAATAAAACTTCTCTTTCAATTAACAAAGGATAAGAAGTAGGTTAGGAGACTGCTGCTTTAGAGCTCACAATTTTTTAACAAAACTGCATAATGTTCAATCACTGTTTTGCTTTTAATTTAGAAGATGTTGCCAAGGAAATGTCAATATCCAAGTACATTCGAGGTAAATCTTACTTCCTATGTGTTTTTGAAGTGAATCATTGAAGTGACTTGTTTAACAAGGCAACAGCAAATTAGCGAGGTGAGTTAATCCAGTAGTTGGGTTTAATCCCAATCACTGTTTCCTTGATAAATTAGTTGGAACTTTTATTATGCCTTCCTTGTTTTCTTTACATATATCCCAACTATGATTACACTGTCTTACTCTCTAGCAACTTAATTGTGGGGCCTCGTACATCTATCTGATGCATGGTTTGTCATCTCATTGTGGGTGGTCTATAGAGTCAAATCAAAGCCTTCTGTGTGATTACTTTGGAAAGTGAGGGAACAAAGAGCCCCCATTTTCTCCTTCAGAATGCAAGGCCAATACACAATTGGATTACAAAGGATATAAAGCAATGTGGGAGCAGAAAGAAAGTTTTAAAAATTTCTGTCCCTACAAATATATAATTTGGGTTTCTCAGTTTCATGGTGCTTCAGAACTCAGCCAAGAACCACAAATTGAGAAGCATGTCTACAAGGTCCTTCTGTGTCTTTAGCAGGAAGAGTACATGACCACAAACAAGGGTAGGCTCAGGTAGTATGTGTCCAGAAGCTAGCACACACTGGAAAGGGATCCCATGAGAAAAAGAATGCAAACTGCGAATCCAAAAACCGGTTACAAATGTATCAGGTATAAGGAAAAAAGCAAAACGGAATAAATTAGAAATTGATAAAAAAAAATATGGTTCATTCAAATAGCCAGAAAAATAACCTAATTTTACTAACAAACTTCCCAATATACTTCCAGTAGGCTTTTTTCCTTGTTTTTTTGTTTTTTGGTTTTTTACTTAATGGTCTTTGAGCAACTTTTGATATGACAATTTTTATGGAGACAGGGTCTTGTTCTGTTACCCAGGCTACAGCATAGCAGGTGATCGTAGTTCTCTGCAGACTGGAACTCCTGGACTCAAGGGATTCTCCTGCCTCAGCCTCTCAAGTAGCTGGGATTACAGATGTGCACCACCATCCCTGGCTAATTCTTCTAGTTTTTTGTAGAGGCAAGGTCTTGCTATGTTCCTCAGGCTGGTCTGGAACTCCTGACTTCAAGAGATCCTTCTCCTTGGCCTTCCAAAGTGCTGGGATTATAAAAATGAGCCATATTATTTCCTAATTTCTACAGAGGGAATAGAAGAACTTTAGTATCCATTTCAGCACAGTTGTTCAAAATATATGTAATTGATAGTTTAGAAAAGTTTCTTTCAGCTTCACAACTCAATATTAGTAACTTCATATAAATTTTTAGAATCGTAGTCAATATTAGAAAGACTTCTATCCAAACTTCTTTACTGTGTGAACTCTAAGGTTTAGAAGAATTTTCCACCAGTTTCATCTAAGAGCTCTTTTAAACCATTTCCCCCTCACCATTCACATACACACTTCTGATACTGGATACTATACCCTGTTTCTCAGCTTGACCACACGGCTGGCCTGCTCCTGCACATAGCAAAGCACAGTGGCCTATCGGGGCATTTCTGGAACCCACTCCAACACCAAGGCAGTTAGAAGTAACTCAACTGTGTGTATAAATGTGAGTCAAATATATCCCACAAACACAAACTAAACATATTCTCAGCTCAACTTTCCCACAGCTATAAGCCAGGAATGCCTGCAGCCCTCCAAGGCTGGTTGATGCAAGAGCAAATGTGATGGAGAAGGAGTCCAAATGGGAAAAGTGATCTTAGGTAGTTGCAAGTTGAGTACCTAATCAGAGTACACTTATGCAAGGGGCCCTTGCTAGCGAACGTTAAACTTCATTTGCTTCACTGTAAGACCACCTCTGACAGAAAGTGATTATTTTCTCATTTTTTCATGCCATACAACTTTAACATAACCATTTTCTTTTGTCTTTTCTTTTCTTTCTCTCTCTCTCTTTTTTTTTTTTTTTTTTGAAACAGAGTATCACTCTGTCACCCTGGGGTTGAGTACCATGGTGTCATAGCTCACAGGAACCTCAAACTCCTAGGCTCAAGCAATCCCCTTGCTCAGCCTCCTGAGTAACTGGGACTATAGGCATGCACCACTACACCTGACTAGTTTTTCTATTTTTAGTGGAGACAGGGGTCTCACTCTGGCTCAGGCTGGTCTTGAACTCCCAAGCTCCATCAATCCACCCACCTCGGTGGATTACAGATGTGAGCTACTGCACCCAGCCAACAGAAACATTTTCAGTTTGATTACTTTGTGTAAAGGACTGTGCTATGAGTTTTTTAAACATTAGCTCCTTTAATACTTACTCCAACACTATGAGGTAGTTATTATTGCACAACTGGGGAAACAGAGGCTCTGCAAGGTTAAACCATCTATTCAAGGGCACTAAGGTGGTGTGATGGTTTCCAAAGCTGGCACATTCAAGTGTGTTCACCTGTTTCCTTGAAAGAGTAGAATGGGTTTGGGATGGAGAAAGAACAAGAGAACTTTCTTTTTTTTTTTTTTAATCTCGGGTTAATATGAGGGTACAAATATTTAGGTTACATTGTTTTCATTTCTAAGGTAAAGTTCTAGTTGAGCCCGCCACCCAGAGATGCGCTGAACACCCTCACTTTGTGCACATTAGGTGAGAACCTGCCAATAACCCTCCTTCTCCCCTCCCCCATCTCTCCTCTCCCTCACTAGACTATACTTGTGTTTTTCTTTTATGTCAGAGTGTAGTTGTTTATATATTGGTTTCATATTACTATTGAGTACATTGGATACTTGTGTTTCCATTCTTGTGATACTTTACTAAGAAGAATGTATTTCCAGGTAAACACAAAAGAGGTAAAGTCTCCATCTTTTCTTATGGCCAAATAGTCCTCCATGGTATATGTATATACCATGGAATATATACATACATATATATATATAATCATAGTTTGTTAATCCCTTCATGGATTCATGGGCACTTGAGTTGCTTCCATGTCTTGGCAATTGTGAACTGAGCTGCAATAAACATTTTAATGCAAATGTACTTGTGGTAAAATGATTTTTTTTTCTTCTATGTAGATACCTAGTAATGGCATTGCAGGATCAAATGGAAGGTTCACTTTTAGTTCTTTGAGAATTCCCCATATTTCCTTCTACAGAGGTTGTATTAGTTGGCAATCCCACCAGCAGTGAAAAAGTGTTCCCAAGAGAAGTGCTTATTATGCTTTCTTCAGCTCAAAAAGAACATTTGTAGATACTAAAATATCATTAAGAATATAAAATGCTCCATCAGTACTTCCTATTAAGCTATACCTTCAGCTAAGATTCCAAAAAATTAATTCAAAATAATATTCTGTCAGTGGATAACTTGTGTAAGCCATTCACCTACAGTGTAACTCAGTTTTTCTCACATGCTGAATAATATTTTCTGATTAAAATTATAAATAGTTTCCATGTTTGAATCAAGATGTAAATGGACCTTGTTAATAACATATATGTGGTCTGATTTGATATTGCTTACTAGGGAAGGATTGTGTACATTGTACCGTATGTGATGCTTTGATTATAAGAAAATGATCCAATTTGAACTTAAGGAACTACTAGCTGCAGTTCTGTCTAGTGTCCTAGCAAGTTTATGTCCATTGTACCAGAAAATCACAAGGTGACAACCTACAATTAAAACCCAGATTCAGATCAGTGAAAATCATCTATGCACAATTTGGTTTATATATTAGTTTATGTCAAATCTCTTTGAGAATGTGGTTATATCAGAAAGCTCACCTCCAAGAAATCAGACAGGTTTATTTTTGCAGTTAAGTGCCATATGTGCTGCACTATGTATCCCGCCCCCTTTCTCAAGCCTTTCCAAACAGCTGTGTCCACTGCAAATTTAATGCAAATTAATTAAAACTAAACTAAGATACCACTTTACACTGACTAGACTAGCTTAAATTTAGGGACTGACAAAAACAGGTGTTGGCAAGAACTTGAACCAAATGGAACTCTCATAAATTGATGGAAAGAGTGAAAATGTGTGTAAAATGACACAATCACTTTGGGAAAATATTTGGCAGAACTAAAGGTATACCCAGCAATTCCATTCCTGGATATATATCCAAACAAATTGAGTGTTTATATTCATCAAAATACATGAACAAGAATATTCATAGGTACTTTTTTCCCCTAATAGCCAGAAACTGGAAATAACCTAAATGCCCATCAAAAGTAGAAAGATAAATTGTGATATAATCATACAATGGAATACTATACAGAAATTAGAATGAACTAACTTCAGCTGTTGGCAACAATAAAACTAAATCCTACAAACACACACAAATGAAGGAATCCAGACACAACATACCCATATACATAATATTTAAAACCTAATTTACAAACAAATAGGATAGTATTCACAAGCAGGCAAAATGAATTTTTAGTAACAGATGTCAAGATAGTAATTACCTGGGGAATATTAACTAGGAAGAGTTGTCAAAAGTCTGTATCTTTATCTACATAGTAGTTATATGGATGATATATGAGGTCTGACAATGAAGTTCACAAATTTACCACCATGTGTTTACATTGGCAGCACTGTATAAACAACTCAATAAGGTTCTATAACCTAAGTATATCAGTGTCTCATAGCGGTATTCATGTCAACAGGTGATGGTGTCTTGGTGAGTGGTAGTCATTATTATTCTTGTGTGTTTTTGTATGCTGTGTGACAAGAGCTCTGATAGTCATTCCAGAGAAAGTTCCAAAATTGTTTTGAGGGATGGTTTAGGCACTGGCATCAGTGCATAGTTTACAAAGGGGAGTACTACAAAGATGACCATAGTGATATTCAGCGATTATGAACTTAATTGTCAGAACTTTGCATGTAAAATTCATTTAGTTGTGTACCATAAATGCAAAATTTAATGTAATTTTTTTCTATACTGACATCAAGGCAGACCTGCATTGAAGAGATAAATAATCAAAACATCAGAGAAGCTGAACAGGAAACCTAGGGCTGTCTAGAAAACAGGAAAGAGTCTCAAACACTGTGAGCTGGAAGGTGAAAGAAGGAAGGCAGGAAGATCCCAGGGTAGCTGAACCAACCAAACACAAACAAGTCCATCTCATTCTCCTGCACTCTCACCCTCTCTCTACTCCAATTTCTTTTTTATGGATTGCTTTTCTTGTTGAATATTTGCCCTGTTACAGCAAAGGAAGTAAAAGCAGAGCTTTGGATTCAGGGGAATCATCACGATCTGGTTTTGCATGAACATTCTGTTTCAAATCTAATGGACTGATACATAGTAAGTCACACCTTGTCTTACAGACAAGTGTTAGCCCCAAATATGAAGTACTTTTATATGTGAGGTCTATACTTCGTCTTTCTAATTGTAGTTATGCAGTTACTTTCCTACTTTATTATAGCAACAAAGAACTACTGGATTACCACCCTAAAACAATCAAAATTGATGTTAGTTGTAGATGTTTATAGAAATAACCTAAAGGAAGTTTTAAAAATAAAAAAATTCAACACCATTTAGTGATCATTCCTAAGATATATCTTCACAATTGCAAGTTTAGGTTGTCACTTACTCTGAATTGCAATCCAATTAAGTATTATTGTGGAGGTGAAAAAATGCTTTTCAACATGATGATTGAAATTACTGTCCTAGTATCATATAAGTATTTGTGGCACAGAATAAAATTACCAGAGTTGTATCTCAAACATCATAGATAGAAATAAAGAGTAAGTCCTCTGGGGAAAAAAGTAAGAAAATGTGAAATTGTTCTGGGGAAGTCAAAACATTGTTTGAATTAAACCTTTATTAAATTAAAGGTTCAGGTGAAGAATTTAGTTTCTGGATTTGGGATTTTCTACATTGAAGAGTTTAACATTGCTTCATGAAACATGAAAGCAAAAAAAAAAAAGCTTGGCTATTTTCATTTACATTATTGAAATTTTATGTGTTCAAGTTGGACAGAGATCACCTAAAGTTCACAGTCATCTTTCACATACTTATGGTATAAACGGTATAAACTTGGCACTGAGAAGGGAAAAAACATCTCAAACACAGCTTAATCATTGTATTAAATTCTACTTTGACAATTTTGTCATCCTCACGTCAGGTTTCTAAATTCATATTCCCAGAATAGAATTATACTATAATCTAAATATAATAAATACAGATAACTATATTTAAGGTTAAAAATATCACTTTTAGGGGGGATGGAGCAAGATGGCAAACTAGAAGGATGATATGGCTGAGCTCTCCTAAAACATCTGGGGGAAAAAGAGAGAAACCAGCCATACCTGGTGCAGGGATCTTACCCAAAGTCACAGTTCAGGAAGCACAGCAAGGAAGTGGTGAGCTGGATAAAGCATATGATTCAGAGTGGTGGAAGTCTGATGAATTAGGCAAGTGATTGCCACCAACTAGGATCAACTGGCCCCTCTCAGAGGTCCAGGATGGGAGGAAGCCTTTCCAGAGTTTTCAGTTATTGGAGGAAGCTGTGCATTAAGTGGAAGGTTTGGAAGAGTGGGTGGACTCGAACACTATACAGCAACCAGATTTGAATTCTGGTTGGAGTGGATTTGCCATAGGGGTGGGGGCTGATGAGAAAACCATTCTGAGAAGGTCTCAGACAGGGCACTGCCATTGTGGGAAGGTCATGACAAGGTCTTAGCAGGGGCCTAAAGTGTGGCCATCTTAATTCTGCCTATCAGGATTAGAACTTCACTCTTGGGAGAGGCTGAGGCACTCCCACATCCAACAGGAACTGAAGTCAGAGGACACTGTGAGACCTGCCCCTGAAGGATTCTTGTGAGCTTTAAAATCCCAACCCAGCAGGATCTGAATGCTGAGGAAACAATAAGGTGATCACCTAGGACAATTAAGTTTGAAATAAGGACCATAGAGGTTGCTGGCTGCGCTCTGTCTCCTAAAAAATACCACAGTGCCACCTGGAGTCCAGCAACATATTGCAACATATTGTCATCAAGAGCAAGAACTTCTGATTATTTAGCCATGAGGCAGAGTTTGGCTTTGCTCAGGCTTAGACCACTTCAAAATGTAAGCTCTGAGATAAGGTAATGTGAAGCAAAGGAGGCAGTGAGAAGGAAAAAGGAGGACAAGGAGGTAAACAAGAAAGAACGCATGAAGAAACCAACAGAAAAATTGGGGTAACAAGAAAAACACAGGAACACAGGAACAAAACACAGGAACTCCCTCAAAGGACCATGAGGCAGCTACTGCAGAAGACTTCATCTATAAAGAATTAATGGATTTGACAGGATGGGAATTTAATATGTGGATGATAAAAACAACAAAAGGAATGGACAAGAAAATGGAAAGACAGAACTAAAAGTCAGATGAGAGATATGTAGAATATAGAAAGTATATGGTGGATTTTAAGGAAATGGAGACAATCAAGGAATATAAAGATGCAGTAGAAAGTATCGAAAACAGGTTAGACCATGGAGAAGAAAGAACCTCTGAGCTAGAGGATAAAGTTTTCGGGTTAAGCCAGGTAGTTAAAGAGGCAGAAGAGAGGGAAAGCAGAACGAGCACTTAGAGAACTATGTGACTCCATGAAGCATTCAAACATACAAATAATAGGGATTCCTGAAGGGGAAGAAGATTGCCCCAAAAGAATGGAAACTCTACTACAGACTATCATAAATGAAAACTTTCCAAATTTACTAAAGACTCTGACATACTCCTTTCAGATGGATGTTGAACCACAGATCAACTCGATTCAAACAGAGCCTCTCCAAGACACATTGTAATGAACCTGATCAAAGTGAAGATGAAAGAAAGAATTCTACAAGCAGCAAGGAGTAACTACCAACTTACCTACAGAGGCAGAGCCATTAGGATATCCACAGACTTTTCAAATGAAACCTTCCAAGCCAGAAGAAGATGGTCATCCATCTTCAACATTCTTAAACAATGTTCAGCCCAGAATTCTACATCCTGGTAAACTAAGCTTCAAAAATGAAGGCGAAATCAAATCTTTAGTGGATATACAAGCACTGAGGAAAATTCACCACAAGACCAGTCCTACAGGGAATACTTAGACCTATTGGCAATGCTAACCATCACAATGGACCATCAGAAAAGTAATCACTCAGAAACTAAAAGTAAAAACTTAGCTTCCACCATGGTGCAAAGGATAAAACTACACCATGGTCTTTCACAAAATGAGATGAACAGAACTCCACCACACTTATCAATTCTCTGAATAAATGTCAATGGACTGAATTCACCACTGAAGAAGTACAGGCTGCCTGACTGGATTAAAAAAGCACAAGCCATTCATATGCTGTCTCTAGGAGACACATCTAACCTTGAAGAACAAATCAAGACTCGGGGTTAAGGGGTGGAAAACTGTATTTCAAGCAAATAGAAATCAGAAAAAAGGAGAGGTTGTAATCTTTTTTCAGATGCCACTGGATTTAAAGCAACTAAAGTTAAGAAATACAAAGATGGACACTATATACTGGTCAAAGGAACAATACAACAAGAGGACATTTTAATATTAAATCTTTATGCATTTATCTTAAATGCTCCCAGATTTATGAAACAGACCTTGAT
>CAUYRH010160868.1:0-26550 GCA_963574655.1 Perodicticus potto
AGATGGAGACTTTACCTCTTTTGTGTTTACATGGATGGAGCTGGAACATATTCTTCTTAGCAAAGTATCTCAAGAATGGAAGAAAAAGTATCCAATGTACTCAGCCCTACTATGAAGCTAATTTATAGCTGTTGTATGAAGTGTATAACCCAACTATAACACAAGAATATGGGGAAAGGAGTAAGGGTAGGGAGGGGAGGGAGAGGTTAGGGCAGAGGGAGGGTAATTGGTGGGGCCACACCTATGGTGCATATTAGAAGGGTACGGGCAAACCTTACTAATGCAGAATACAAATGTCTTCATATAATAACTGAGAAAATGCCAGGAAGGCTATGTTAACCAGTTTGATGAAAATAGTTAAGATTGTATACAAAACCAGCACATTGTACCCCTTGATTGCAGTATTGTACACAGCTATGATTTAATAATAAAGACAATTAAAAAAAGAGAAAAGTTTCTAGTAAATAAGTGCCTACATCAAAAAAGGAGAAAGGCTTCAAATAAATAACCTAATGGTACATCTCAAAGAACTAGAAAAACAAGGCAAACCAAACCCAAATATAGTAAAAGAAAAGAAATAATAAAGATAAAGCAGAAAAAGTGAAATTGAAAGCAAAAACAAATTAGAAAACCTAGAAGAAATGTATAAATGCCCAGACACATACAACCTACCAGGATTGAACCAGGAAGAAATCCAAAAATCTAAATGAATTAATAATGAGTAAAAGGTAGAAGAATTAACAAAAAGTATGCAAAGAAAATTTCAAGACCCAATAGCTTTACTGATAAATTCTACCAAGTACTCAAAGAAGAACTAATACCAATCCTATTTAAACTATTCCAAAATATCAAGAAAGGAATACTTCCATGCTAATTCTATAAGGCCTAT
This sequence comes from Perodicticus potto, assembly GCA_963574655.1. Lineage (NCBI taxonomy): Eukaryota > Metazoa > Chordata > Mammalia > Primates > Lorisidae > Perodicticus > Perodicticus potto. The sequence goes on from CAUYRH010160868.1 coordinate 890, forward strand.
ATCACCATGATTATAAAATCAGACAAATATATAATGACAACAATAAAAATAAAACTATCATGCAATATCTCTGATGAACATAGATGTAACAATTTTCAGCAAAATACCAGCAAACCAAATTTGACAATACTTTAAAAAGATTATTCATCATGATCAAGCAGAATTTATCCCAAGGATGCAAGGATGGTTCAACATATACAAATCAATCAATGTGATAAATCATATCAACAAATTGAAGAAAAAAAAACTGCATGATCATTTCCATTGATTTTCTATTGATGCTGAAAACCATATGATAAAATTCAACATCTCTTCATGATAAAAATTCTGAAAAAAAAAAAAACTGGGTATAAGAGAAACTTGCCTCCACATGATGAGGTAAGCCATGTATGACAGACCCACAGATAGTGTTATGCTGAATGGGGAAAAATTAAAAGTCTTTTCTCTAAGATATAGAATAAGACAAGGATGTCCACTTTCACTAGTAATTCAACATAGTTCTGAAAGTTCTCTCTAGAGTATTTAGACAAGGGAAAGAAGTTAAATTATCCTTCTTTGCAGATGATATGATCTTATAAAGATTCCACCAAAATAAACAAATTCAGTAAAGCTGCAGGATATAAATAAAAATTCAAAAATCAGTAGGATTTCTATATACAACAGTAAAAAGTCTGAAAAACAAACAAAAAAAGGAAAGATTTTCACATCTACAAACAAAACATACACCTAGGAATAAACTTAACCAAAGAAGTGAGAGATTTCTATAATGAAAACCATAAAACATTGATGGAAAAATTTGAAGAGGACACAAAGAAATTGAGAGATATTTTATGCTCATGAATTAGAAGAAACAACATTGTTAAAAAGTCCATACTATAGGCAGCATCTGTGGCTCAAAGGAGTAGGGCGCCAGCCCCATATACCAGAGGTGGCAGGTTCAAACCTGGCCCCAGCCAAAAATGGAAAAAAAAAAAAAGCCATACTACCCAAAGCAGTGTAGAGATTCAATGCAATTTCCATCAAAATACAGATGACATTCTTCACAAAAATAGAAAAACGAATTCTAAAATTTATATAGAATCATAAAAGACCCAGAATAGCCAAAGCCAAACAGAGCAAAAACAACAAAACTGGAGGCAACGCATTACCTAACATCAAACTATACTACGGAGTTGTTGTAACCAAACAGCATAGTTCTGTCATAAAAAGAGACTTATAAACCAATAGACCATAATTGGGAATCCAGATATAAATCCACATATTTGTAGTGAACTTATGTAGAGATGCCAAGAATCTACAGTGGGGAGAAGATAATCTCTTCAATAAATGGTGCTGGGAAAACTGGATATCCATATGCAGAAGAATGAAAGTAGACCTTTATCTCTCACAATATACAAAAATTAAATCAAAATGAATTAAAGGCTTAAGTATAAGACCTGACCTTATGAAGCTACTGAAAGAAAACATTGCTGAAATTCTTCAAGACATGGGTCTGGGCAAGGACTTTTTGAATAATACTCCCAAAGCACAGGTGAGCAAAGTAAAACTGGACAAACGTGATCACATGAGAATGAATACCTTCTGCAAGCAAAGGAAACAATTGACAAACTGGAGAAAACCCACAGAAATGAAGAAAATATTTGCAAACTACCCATACGACAAGGGCTTAATATAAAAGGTATTCGAACAACTCAATAGAGATATTTATTATTAATAGTATCCAAAGTTTGGAATCAACCTGAGTGTCCATCAACTGATGAATAGATAAAGAAACTGTGGTATGTGTAGGAAATGGACTATTATATAGCCACAAAAAGAGTTAAATCCTGCTATTTGAAACAACATAGATGGAACTAGAGAACATTATTTTAAGGGAAATAAGCCAAGCACAGAAAGACACATGTCACATGTTCTTATTAATAAGTGGGAGCTAAATATTAAAAATCATTGCTCTCACAGAGACAGAGAGTAGAATGAGGGTTACCAGAGGCTGGGAAAGGCTGTAGGGAGTGGGCGATACAGTGAGGATGGTTAATGGGTGGGAAAAAATGTATAAAATTACAATGAGCAATATTTGATAGTGCAACAAAGTAACTATAATTAGAAATAAGTTAGGGTATACTTTAAAATAACTAAAAGAGTGGAATTGTAATGTTGCTAACACAAAGAAATGATGAATGCTTGAGATGATGATCCCTCAAATACCTCAATTTGATTAATTCACATTGTGTGCCTATATCAAAACAGCAAATGTATCTTACAAAAATATACAACTATTATATACCCACAATAATTTTTAAAAAATTAAATTTTTAAAAATAAATGCCTGAGGTGATAAATACTCCAATTTTCCTGATGTGATTAATTCACATTGTATGCCTGTATCAAAATTTCACATGAATAAAACAAAAATGTAAAATGTACCCTATAAAAATACACAATTAATTTGTGCCCATGATAATTAAAAATAAAAAGTAACGAGTCTAGTCCAGTGATTTTCGACTGGTATGCTGCAGCACACTGGTGTGCCATGAGAAGATCTTAGGTGTGCCACAAAATTTTTAAAGATTAAATTATTTTCAAAAGAAGTTCAAAGAAAGTATATTCTATTTTTTTACTCTCTTTTCCTTCTTTGATCACCATAATTTAAGTGTGCTGCAGAAGTTTAACTCTAGGTTCAAGTGGCTGTGAGATAAAAAAAAGTTGAAAAACTCTGGCCTAGTCTTTTGGGGTGAAATGTGGCATGAAAATCACATACTGAGTATGTGATTAATGTTTATGTTGATTATACATTGGAGAGTACTAAAGGTACTAAGACATAGAGAATAATTACATGAAGAAGAAAAACGAGTGGCAGAATTTTCGTAAAGAAGAATCTAGTTAATTAATAATTGAGTGTGAAAATCAAAGACTACAATGATTTCAGAGGTTGAAGATCAGTTGATGTGTGGGTTTACAAAACTGAGATTCCAGTGACTGGGGTGATGATGTCCAATTGAACATACAGTTTTACTAATGTACTGTGAACCAAAAACTCATCAGTCAAATTATCTTTAGGTACAAAGAAAATGCATCAATATTATAGTATTTTTATAAATAGAAACTCATACCACTTTGCTGAGTCTGAGAACTTCACACCTCTCCCCCAGCCTTTCACAAAAGATGCGTATTTTATAATCTTTGTTTCAGAAAAAAAATGAACATATATATAATGCACATATAGTGCAAGCTCTAAATGTACTAGAAGACAGTGGGACGACAGTATATAGAAGTAAGTACCCAAATAATTGAGGAACGATATAGAGTCTTGGCATGTGAGTTTTTAAAACATTCTTCCTCACATAGTTCAACAGCTGAGCAAATATTTACAATCTGGTCTGTTAACTGTCCTTAAACAATATAATCTATCTGTAAGCTAACATTAGTTCAGTACACTCTTAAAATTTTGTTTGATTCTTTACCTGACATATTGATATGTACTGGAGTTAAAACAACAGAAAATTAGGTTGCCAAGGACTCTTGAATATTAAACCCATCCCTTTGTCCCAAATCTTGCCCGTTTTAACATTCTCAAGTGGATATTAAACATGGTAGACCTAAATTCAAAGGGTAATAATCTTGACCTAGATTATGTTCCTTTTTATAATGGCCTGCAGGTGGGAATAGAAACAAGTCTACCTCTGGAGAAACAGCTAAAAATGGAGATGGCTATAAGTGGGATGGAAATAGTAAGACAATGTAAGTTACCTTCCTCATCCACCAAGAAGATTTACTTGCCATAATTCCACCTTCTTTCTTCTCTTGGCCAAAATCTCCATTTACAAATTAGGATAATAAGTAGTAAAAGCTGTACAGTAATTAGAATTTTCAATACCTGTGCTCTAAAGGCCCATTTTCTGCCACTAACTAGCTGTGTGTCCATAAGAGAGGCATACCTTCCTGGGATTTTAAACCAATGATGTTTGAAGCCCTGTCCATTCTAAAATTTTGTAATATTAGAAATGTAAACATCCATAAGTGGTCTTTTTGCTCCTAGGTATGTATAACCAAATCAAACACTTCACCCATAGGACTCACACATCAATGAATGTTAACACGTACATACAAATAATATATATGTATATTGAAACACACATGATATATTATTTAAACAAGTGTTATATTTGGTGCTAATATCAATCTTCCTCCCTCCAGAGCAGTGAATATTGTATTTATCCACACAACCCTCTTATCAGTAGTTAAGCATGTAGGGTCCAGAGAAAGACTTATATTACAACAGTATAATACCTATAAATCATCAACTACATGACACTAAAATGGGTCATTTTCAAATGTAATATCCATTTCCATATACATAATTTGCTTTTTTCCTCCTAAGTAAATCTCGCTTCACTCCAGCTCAGCAGACTCACTCTGAGCATATCATGCTGGTTCAGTCATAGCTGTGATCTCAGAGAAACCTGCCAGCATTCATTGTTTCAGCTCCTAACTAATTCTGTCATCACAGATGTCATCGTCCTTACCGTAGATCCAATCACTTCTCTTTTTCGTAAAATTTCTGAGTGCCTGTCAAATTCAATCTAGAAAATAAATTTAATCTTCATAATAGACAAATATGTGTGTCACATACAAAAATGAGAAAATTTTATCATTCTTCCAATTTTTTCACTCAGTCTGGTTTTGTGCCCTGTAACAACAAAGATTATTGAATACATGGTTCTTGGTGAATGAATAAAACACTTTCTAATAGCTATGATTTTTAAAACCTTACTCAAACCCATCATCAGATTTGAGTCTTTTAGTTAATGCAGGACATAAAAAGGTGATTGTAATTCTCATTTTTATAGATGAGGAAGATGAGGCAAGAGAGTGCAGCAGAATGAGCTATTGTATATTCCAGAATGCCTGAAGCCAGTTCCAATAATATTTACCATATTCTTTCACTACTGAAGAGTGCACTACCTTTTTCACCAATTTTTTAAAGTCATCTCAACTTCATGCCCAATTTTTACAAATATTTTTATTATTAAAGTTAATTTCATTTATTAGGTAAACATTAATTAGCCCCTACTACCTCATGAGAGACTCTGCTGGATATTAGGGCTACAGTGGTATGCAAAAACAGATGGCATCCCTGCTGTCAGGGAGCGTGGTCCAGGGAAAAAAGACATTAATCGACTAATTCAAAAAAAATAGATATTAATTATGTTTGTATTGGGACATTCTTGAGTATCCTGTAAAAACAATGGGACATATTCAGTTGAGTGATAAAGATTTAAAAAGGGGTAATTGATGGTATATGTTTTCTGAAGACAAGGAATGAGAGATTATAAAGCCCAGGGACAAAGATTAAATAGATCTTCTAAAGCAGGAGTCCTCTAAGTTTTTGGCCCCCAGAACCAGTTTCATGGAAGACAATTTTTCCACAGATGGGGGCAGGGAAGAGATGGATATGGGATACGAGGCAGAGCTCAGGTGGTGACGCTGTGAAGCCCAGTCCTAAACAGGCCATGAACTGGTGACACTGTTCAGCAGAGGGTTGGGAACACAGCTGTCAAGGCAGAAAGCCAGCAGCTATAGATGTAAGACAGCTCAGATATGTGGAATCTGATATAAGGCCAGTCCTGTCTGATCATTTAGTTTCATCTGTGAGATAGATATAAATTAACTTGCTTAGGATGTGGGAGGTGGAAGGAGAGCAAGGAAAAAGCTATTCAAGGTGTGAAAATAATGGAGAATAAATTTTGATGTGGGGAGTGAAAGGATGAGGTAGCTAGTAAAACAGAACTGTTAAGCAGTGATGAAGACTCCTTCCCCTACACACTTTCTCCAGCACTGCTGAGCTGCTCTGGTGCAGGCGTGGTGTGGAGAATGCCAATAGCTGGAGCGTTGTAGAGCTAAGGTTTGGTCAGTTACTTTAATGAAAAAAAGAAAAGAACAGAAAGACAAGAAATATTAGAGTAATGCACAGAGTGTTAATGGATAACACTCCATTATAACACATGTAATATTAACTAGAATAGGAACAAAAACATTTCTATTTTTCCATTTACTGCATGTTTAAAACATTTTAAAATGACAGAAATTTGGAAAACGTTTGTAGATTTGGGGTATTTTTCCCCCTTGTTTGTGTAGGCTTAATGTCTTTAAACATTTTACTCATATTTAACATATTATAAAGTAAAATACATAAAGAGTATAAGATCACTGGCTATTGGGAGAAAGGAAGTCTAAACTCCTGCTTTCTAAAAATTTATAATTTCAAAATTCATCATAAACATTATCTTCATTACAAAGCCCTCCCGACTCCTCCCCACTTTGCCCTTTTCATCCAAGCTCACACAATGCCAAATAGAAGCTTCTGTGACAGCTCTAACACCACAGTACTGCAAGGTTGCCTACTTCTAGCCCCTCCTCTACATCAGGAGGCTTTTGAAGGCAGGGACATTTTCCTCTTATGTTTTACCCAGTACTCAGCTCATATGAAGCAACCACTGCATATGTGTGGTTTGCAGTCAAATGCCTAAATGTAACTGGGATCTTACATTAGTAACCCAATTAAAAGTTGCATTTGGTACCCCCCAAAAAATGGCGTTAATTTTATACTAGAAAAGCTTTAATGCAAGAGATGAAAGAAAAAGTTGTCATTTTCTTGATTAAACTGAGAGGGGTCTCTAACTCCTCAATATAATGCGAGTGCGTGAATAAACAGAAACACACAACACAGAAAGACTAGCAGTAGCCACAGGCCAGGGTGGAGGCCGCAGTGGGAGAGGCAAACACAATTGCACCATAAAATTGAACCTTAAATTATTCAAAGAAGTCTACAGGGGCTTAGAGCCAAAATATTTTCAGGGCTAAATCTTCAACAGTGTAATTATATAAATACATGCACACAAATACACACTCATACACATCCATGGTTAGATAAGCATTTACATTGTTCTTTTGATTCCATTGTTTCCTAAGTTCCAAAGGCTTATGAGAAAGCAGGCTTACCATGACCTTGATGTGGAGGCTTCCTAAGCTTCCTTAGCACAGGCTTCCTAAGATTAGATGCACTCAGCTGCAAGACAGCTTCTGCTCAGCTGCCATGAGGAACTTCACTTAAGCAGAATAGCTGAGATTTACCCAATCCCAGCTAATATTGCTTTGGGATAACACTGAATATTGCAGAGAACATCAGGAACCGTTGAGACAAGCTCGCTGCTATACATTTGCATAGCACAAAGAATATTTTCTTTTGACAGACACTACTCCATAAAAGTTAGCCCTGATTTATATGTCTACTGATGTACATGAGAGTATTTGAAATCTATTTATAGCCAGGCTGAAAATTTCACCCTAACCAGATTTGCTGGAGCAGCCCCTGTCAGTTGGGGCTTCGCAAATTAAAAAAATCTATGTTCTGCCATTTAGAAAATCCATCATGTCCTTTTCCCTCACTTTAACCTTGTCTCCAAAGTTTTACAAATCACACATCACAAGGAAAAGTTTGAAATCTCCACTAAGTCTAATCTTGTTATCTTCTCTTGCTCCTTCTCATTTCATCTTTTTCTATGACTTATCGCTTTTGTCCTAGTGGTCTGTAACACATCACTCCTCCGAGAGCTTTAGTTGTAAACCTTTAAAAAAAAAAACACTAACTTTCTTAATCTTCTTATTTAAAAAATTATTCAATACTCTCATTTATACCCCCTCATCATCGTTTCCATTTGTAAACATGTTGCATAATATTAATAACATGGTCTAAATGTTTCTTTTGTCCTGCAGCAGTAAGACTGTTTTTTTAATATAAAATCTTTGTATCTCATAATTTTCTTCTGTCACCTGCTGTGAATGTTTTGTTTCTAATACTACCAGCCTACAGGCACAGACACTCGATAATTTTCATTTCCTTCCCTTGTCTGACTTTGTCCAAAATTATTCCGATTATCATTTCTTCTATTTTTCACAATGCAGATATATAAAAGTAAAGGTCCCATCTTTCAGTTTATTTCCCATGTATATGGAGTTGTCTAGAAGCCTCACCACCGAAAGTTAGCATTCTTAATTTTTTGTTCAAGTCAGTTCTTTGGGCTCTCAGGCCCATCACTGTAATGTGAAAATTAGCTGGGTAGCAGCAATGTTACACCACCACCACACTTGCCAGAGGCCCGCGTGCTAGTGAGACACCCGCATCATTCATCCGAGCCACTGCGGGGTTCCCAGGGGAGCTCCCAGACTGCTCACCTCCACTTCCTCCAGTGTGAGGACGGCAGAAAAAGGGCTTCAACATCACCGCTTCCACAATGTTCTCTACAAAAGCAAGTCAATCAGAAAGAAGTTTGGGGAAATTCTGCAGATTACTTACTCCATACACATCTGAATGGGCAAGTCTGCAATAAAGAATATTATTTCACTTTAAGCTTGAATTTTCTACTGTTCTTAGTCTGAGAACATTTTTTTCTGTTGTAAACATGTGAAAAAAACTACTAATATTGGAGGAATGAGGCTTTAAAAATGAATTCTCTGGAATCCTTTAGATTAAGAGGCAGGCCCAATTATTATGCACCTGAGATGAATAGCCTTTACACCACCAGACAAATCTTCCGAGGACAAGATTTTCTCATGTGGCTTTTCTCCTCGGACTTCTACAAGAAGTTTTATTTATTACCTCTGCGTACACTTTCCAAGGTGCTCCCTCCACAAACTACCTCCATCCTACCCAAAATTTCAGATTCTAAAAGTCAGCACAGATCGATGTTCAAATCCCAGCTCTGTTATTTATCAGTCACTGGACAATTAATTTAATACCTTTTAACCTCAATTTACTTATCTGCAGAAATGAGATCAGGCTTCCTCTAATATTAGCACAGCCCAGGGCAAGAATACAAATGAGGGCCCTCACTACCACAAGTCTAAATACCTGGAAGTTATGAAATAAGCTGCTCTCCCTATCTGGCCTCTTTGCCACTCAGCCTCACTAGATCATTTAGTATGGAATATTTTTAAGGGGTATATTCCTCCCTGATCATTCGTAGTTACATTAATTAGACTGGCCAATATATCAAGCCTAGTCTCCTGGACTGTGCTCACCATCCAGAGGCCAGACAGCGAGTTTGCTCCCCATGGGTAAATTCAGGGACCGCACCGATTTGCAGGGACTGAACAGGGCAGAAGCTTTCTAAGCTCTAGATGGTGATTAGAGGGCCAGATGGTTATGCTTCTAATTCAGGATTTCCAAAGAACCCCAAGCACCATCAAAACTAAACCACACAAGCGCAGGGAATGAGGTAGGAAGAGAACGTGGTTATTTAGGTCTTGGTCTGCCTAGACACGTTAGTGATTGGGACAGCCAGATGTGAGTCAAATGTAAACAAAAACACTAATTCTTTCTCTGGTTTCCAAGGCAGCAGATGTAATGCATACACACACATACACACACACAGACTCTCCAGCCAGCATCCTCTGGCCAGAGACAGCCTTTTGCGTAATGCATTCCCTTTCCACAATTCTTACATAGCTGAATAAATTTCAAACTCTCATAAAAGATAAGAAAAGAAAACTCTGGTTTGAAAAAGGAAAAAAAGTTCCTGTGTTTCAGTATCTCTGCTTTGCAGTGTCCTTTAAGACTCGGAGCACTCCTAAGGGCTCCTCTTATCCATGTGTAAGGGCAGAAATTATTGAGATCATTGGACCTATCTCTCAGAATTGTATGGGCATATAATGCTCGGGAGCTATGCATCATGTGAGCTATGCTTTATGCAGAAGTAACTCTTCACTCTAAGCTAGGCCTCTACTTCTTGTTGAGAGGAGGGGTTAGGTAATGAACTCATATTTTTAGAACATGAGCAAATCTGGAGGCCAAAGTGTTACTCTACTAATCATTCCCACACATTCAGACATGATTGCATTGTTTCATACTCTCTGCTTGAAAGATGATCTGTTTTCCCATATATTCAAGCATAACTAGATCCCCAATTCTTTGAAGGCAGATAATGAAGGTTCTGCCTTCAATTCATTTCTGCTTTAGTAAGAGGAAGGGGGCAGACCCCTAATGCCCTCTCTTACAAAACACTGACGGACACAGCATTGGATAAACCTTGATCATTTCATATGGAATATTTTTAAAACGTAGGATCCCCCCTGGTCATTGATAGCCACTTTAATTAGACAGGCCCAATTTTTCAATAAAGATTTTTCAAGAAACTATAAGTACCATATATTACAGAAGTAACTATAATGCAAAATCTATCTTTCTAAGAAACGAACTCACAAATCTCAATGCGATTGACTTAGGTGCAATTTTTTAATCTCAAGAGAAGAAAAATGAACTATTATCAGGGTTGCAGGGCTTCAGGTCTTAGAAGGGGAATGTGATCAATAATTCTCTACTCAAAAAAAAATGCTCTACTCAAGTACACAATAACCTACTTGGTATAGATGCTATATATTCACTATACATACTACTCTTTGTATTACTATTTGTCTTAACTTTTATAGGTATGGCTATTTATCTTGCCCATTGGTATCCATATAGTCTACAATTCAATCAGGCCATCTGCCACTGACTAACCATCCCATATGTGTTGCCTAAAGCCCTCTAAATCCTTCCCCGTGCAGGGTCATGCTCCCATGTCCCCTCATCCAATCACGTACATGGGATTTTGTCCTGATAGCTTCTTCTGGACTATTATCTCTCCATCATAGACCACTTCTTTGGTCTCTAATTTTTTTAATGTCACATGTGTCTATTTTGCCTTGCTATTGAGATTATAAATTACTTCAGAGTAGGAGGTAGAAATCAAATGAGTCTTGTCTCCCCACCACCACCAGGGGTGCCTAGTGCAGTGCTGATGGCTTCCCTCAACCACAGAAGGGCTGGCCATTACTTAGTTTACCTCACAGGCAAATGTGCAACCTGATTCCTGTTTGATTACTCAGGTGGGGTTAGGTGATTTAGCAAGCTGTTTGTGAGCACTACTGTTTTATTCAACTTGTTGTCAGGTGCCCTGTAAATGCAGAGATATCAACTAGGTAACATGAACCCTCAACTAATTAAGGGGTGTAGCATGGATGTGCTCCTATAATGAATAATTAACAGGCAATCTGAGAGACTCACCCATGCTAATGTAGTAGGAACTGGGGTTGGATTTGATTTCCCTTCTGCATTTCCTTTGAAAGCATTCACAGCTCAGCCACCATCCTTTATACTATGTTTATAGACTTGTCATGTCTGGAGGCTCTGAGGTGGAAATTATGACAGTTGTTCTAGAAGCAGTGATAGAAAGATAATTAAAAAATAATTAACAAGAATAATTAGCATGAGGCCAAGGGAGGAGAGCTTTTATTTCATCAGCTAGTTTAATGAGATTGAATGTGTAGAGAACAGAGCTAGAAAAGCACCTTTATATGGCAATACGGAGGAAACTACAATTTTTCTTTTTTATTTTATTTTCCTGCTTTTCCCTTCCACTGACAGCAAGAAGTGGTCGCTGTGATCCTCACTCCCTCTTGAAAAATGCCATCCGACATCTCTCAGAGCATATCTCCTTTGACTGAGGATATAACTGCACAGCTCAAATGAAAATACAGAAGTGAACCATCAGGCCCTGTCAGCATCTGGCTCCTGGGGGTTGTGTATTAGGTGATTACCTTAGCACCTGCTAAGGAGAAAAGAAAGAAAAAGACAAAGACGGTAGGCAGCAGTAGGGTTTTTATTGGTTGTCCCTCATCATGTTTTATTTTCCAAAGAGCAAGACTAAACTATGCTGGAGAAAAAACAGAGGCATTAACACTCGCTTTTAGCCTGTAAGGTGTTCTCAGCAATGATTGTTTTATAATTGGACAAGACAGCACACAATTTTATCCAGTAATATTTTTCTGTTACAGGGAAGCTGTACAAACTCAGGAATAGTCCCCTGCTGAGAGTAAAGCCCTTAGTTAAACAAGTCAGTCAGCCTGGAAAAGCTCACACTTTGCAGTCAGACCAACCCAGGCTGTATTACTTGCCTTTGTCATAGCTAGTACCAGTTGAGTGACCTTGGGCAAAGTACTTTCTCTCTCTGCACTAAAACCAGCTTGTCTGTAAAATGGTAATCATAATACCTGCCTAGCCAAGTATTGGCACTATCATTCATTTTAATGCTACTCTGAATAATAACAATCACTGTTATTACCCAGTGACTTAATCTCCCTGAATCTGTTCCCTGACCTGCAAAATCTGGGTAACATGTATCTCATAGGTTTAAAAACTAAATAAGATCCACAAGAAAAGTCACCTCCTTCAGCTATATCAATTATCCATACCCAGTAAGCAAAAAACTATGGAAAGTTAGAAGGTAAATAATTCTTGACTCAGCTTATTGAGAGAAAAAACTGTAAAAGTACATGCTGTTGCTAAAAATATGGGCATTAGGACAGTGGCTTTTGTGTATTGTAAGGATCTACATATAGAAGCCCTGGATTAATTTTGTTTGATCGCTGTAATTTTTTTTTTTTTTTTGCTATTTTTAATGTGTATAGGAAACCAAGCTGTTTGTTAAACATCAGCTATTTATTGAGGCATAAAAATATAATTAACACATCTTCAAGCAATGTTGCTTCTCCTAGAACTTGATAGGTCTATGGAACCAGGAGACACAGGAGACAGTAAATGAAGAAATGGGTGAAGCTTTCGACAGAGATTGTCATGGTCAGTGGGAAATAATTTGCTACAATTTGGATTCTTTAGGTGAGTTCTTCAGATGCAATTTACCTAGAGGACATTTGAGATGGAAAGTAGAGAAGGCACTAGCCAATGAGAGGGCATAAAATGGTCAACTTCTCCTCTCTGAAGTGAACATCACAGGAAAAGGGACCTCACTGCCCAGTAACCGTGGTTCCCATGAGGTCACTAGATTATCACGTAACCCACTCCTGGTTTGCAGGGTTTTGGAAACTTTACAATGCTTATGAAATCTATTAGCATGATTCATTTATTCACTTAACAAACATTTTTAAGCACATGCTCTATGTCCATCATTGCCTCCCTGGACTTGTAGTCTTCTGAGAGAAGAGGCTACCTCAAGTCAAGTGCAAATAAATAAACACAAGAAAGTTTTACATAGATTAAAACCCCTATCACCATAGCCAGCAATATCTCTGAATACACAGCAGAGATGATTAGAGAGGGAGAGATAGAAAGTGCAATGAGTCTTTTCACTCTAAGTAGAAGATGCTTGCCAGTGCTGGTCAAGTGCTGTTATCTTACTTTTTCTGTGAGTTTTTGACTCCTTAATATATAGCACAACTCATTAAGCTCTCAGATAGTTCTGATTGTCCCAATGTGTTAGAACCAAGAATAAGTCTCACTTTTTTTCTATCCCAAAATACTAAGACTAGACATTCTGGCTCAGATGAAATCACCACACTTTATTGTGCCTTAAACATAATGCTCAAATATTTATTGACTGAATAAATGAACAAAAAATGCTTTAAGATCGAAGAGAATACAGGAAGTTTAAATGATAAAATATTTTCAGAGGAATAAGAAGGAAGAATACAGAGCTTCTGGAGCTGACTGCCTCCATAAACCGTGTGTTCTTCAAAGTTCATTTCAATTCTGCCTGAGATTCTCCCTTTCAAAACATCCACAATTGTTAGACAAAAGAGAGCTAACAGTTGGAGGACATTAAAGCTGATTACCAATAGATTGCATTAACATGCAAAGCAATTAGGAACCACTGAAGAGTATTAACATGATGGGCTGATGCTCTGGGTACCAATCATAATTCTGAATCTGTGAAAGTACACTCCATCTGCAGCCAGTCTTACACTCTCTGAGTCATAGTATTTACCCCATGCCTTCTTCACATGACAAAAGTCCACACCTGTACCTGTCGGACCTAACAGCTGACTCCCACTTTCCTGTTCCACCATGGTTGACTGAACTATAGCAGAACAGTTTTCTATAGGAAGTCACTATAAATTGATGACTTCCCCCATCTTACAGGATCTTTAACACTGCCAAAGAATTCTTCTGCCTGTGTATATTTATCCCTAGCTCCCATTTCCTCAGCCATTAGTCCACAACCTCATTTACATCCCATCTGCCACCATTTCCGTCATCATTCTTAGATGGTCAGATGGCTTCCTAGTTCATAAGGAAGGCCTATGAGAATTACCACAATTTCAGGTCTGCACCCTGATATCACAGGTAGTAGTACCATTGTTCTCTCCTTTATTGAGGTGTTTCTTGTTCTGTTCTTGCTAATTCTTCAACTGTTTCCCCTCTGATAAATCACTCCATCGACTATCCCTTCTTTCTCCTGTATTTCAGCCTTTCCTTATTTAGTAGTTGTATATAAATATTCTCAAATCTCTCCTACTCAAAAAAATGTACAACCTTATAATCCCTTAATTATCTTAATAGACATTATAAAAATTGCTTTCCAGAAGTATTACATCATTTTTGAGAATGGATTCTCTTAAACATAAAACTGATGATGCTAATTGCCTCATAATCACTCCGTGGTTCCTTACTGAACAACATAAATTCTCCGGTATAGCAAACTAGGTTCCTCATGGTCACTTCCCTACTCTGCTCCCTCCATCATCTCCTACTTATCTTCCTTAGGCCTATGAAATACAGACTACTTCTTTCAATGTTCTCTGTCCAGGTTATAAAAGAGCTGTCTTGGACAATTCTCCTCAGAAGGAGACAGCGCGTAAGGCAGTCGTCTGAGGCCTGGCTTGTTCATTGCACCTATAAATTAGCTTTAAAGTTATCCTATAGACAGTGGTAATTACTAAGGCTTTATAAACAGGACAGTAATATTGGGTTTCAACATAGATCACTGCATCTGAGATTAGGTTTAAAGAAAGAAGCATAAAACTAATTAGAAGTCGACTAAGGTTGGCCAAGTGAGAGCTGACGGGAGCCTGGAACAGAGTCATAGCAGTTGATATGTGGTCTCAGAGGCACAAGGTAGAATGTCACAGAGGCAGAAGCAATTGGGAAAGACTCATTGGGAAATGCATTGGGAAAGACTCTCTCCTTACTCAAATGTTAGCCAACCTCTTTTGTGTCCCCTTTGGGATGAGGCTCTGGCCTTAGACTCTGTCTTGGATGCTCTTAGTCCAGTTTTGGAAAGACTCCTGCTGGTATTCGATCACCGTCCTCACCAACACCCTGCCAAGTTGTCACCCTGGCCCACCTTCAGTGAGGATCCTGTCCAGACAGTTTAGCAGGAAGCCCCTGGCCTTAAAGTTCCTCTTAGCAATTTTCCCTCTACCAGCCTCTACCCTGCTCCTTAGCTATAAATTCTTACTTGTCTTTGTTGCATTTGAAATTGAGCCCACTCTCTCTCCCCTACCACAAAACCCCACTGTGGTAACCACCCCTGAATCAAGTTTGCCTTAGCCAACTTCAACACTTGCCTTTAGTGAGTGTGATGAAAATTTTTTTCTATAGCAACACTGTCACAGAAACTTGGAGTCCAGGGAGCTCCACACGAGGACCCAGGATCCCAGCATCAATGCTGGAGTGAAAGACTGACAAGGCAGCCGCTGGATTCGATAACTTAAGAAATCAGCTGTGACATTCGCAACAGGGGCTGTGGTAGGGGAGGGGAGAAACAGGAGTGTAGAGCTGAGGAACGGATGAGAAACAGGTAGAGTCAGTGAGTGGGGACTAGTTTTCAAGAAGTTTGAATAGAAGAGAAGTGAAATCCAGGTCCTGAAGCTGAGTCAAAGTGTTAGCAAAGGCAAGAAAGCTATTTGTGTATTTATAGACTGAAGAAAGGCTTGGTGAAATTTTTCTTAAAGGATCAGATAGTAAATATTTTAGACTCAAGGCCACAGGTCTCTGTTGCAACTCTTCAGCTCTCCTGGTGTAGCATAAATGGAGCCAGAAACAATATATAAACAAATGAGTGGTTCTGTATTCCTGTAAAACTTCACTGACAATAAGAGTGAGCAGGCCCTCTGCTCAGAGTTTGCTGGCCCTTAAGTGGCCTGAGGCAGACAGATCCAGGGTGAAAGAAAGGACGGCAGTAACTAAGGAAAGACAGAAGAAAGATGCACAGCTGTCAGCTGACATTGGATTACCATTAACTGAAACTGGAGACTTAATTAAAATATCAAACCAATGTTTTAAAATTTTTAGTTGTATTTATTCTAAAAGTGAACCCAGCTATTTCTAAAATGGTTCCTTATAAGACTCAAGAAAGATTTACCCAGTTTTACTGAAATTATTTGGGTATTTTAAATTCTCAATCACAGTCCATCTCGTATCTACTCTTGCAAATTCTAAAGTAGCACTAACGACAGCAGCAAAGACCTCACCTTTACATGCTGCTGAAACTCGGTAAACACAGACTCATCACCGCCTATTCTAAAACGAAGACCTGATTTAAAAAGAAGGATCACATTATCCTTTTCAACCCTTGATCTACAGATAACTTACTTGAAAAGCTGATTGTGGAATCTTGGCTTATTCCCATCGCTGAAGCAATGTGATTAAGTTCCTATAAGCTTTAGATAATCACCCAAGCTTTTTGATTATTACAATCAGGTCAGAGCTTCAATCAATGAAGCTTTCTTAATACTATTGACTGCATAAAGAATCTGGGCAGGATAAACCTAGAAACAAACCTGTGGTTATGCTGAGCAAAATCCTTAGGATAACTCCATTGCTATTGCTCACACAATATGACAGCAAAGAATTAGCACAATGTGGATGTTTGTGTACTAACACGTACAGGCAGGGGCATATTTGTGGAGCAAAGCTGAGTGATTGTACATGTTGTTTTATCTTCTAATAATCGTACTGATCTTTCATTGAAACAGATGCACTCTCAGGCGGTGCCCATGGTTCAGTGAGTAGGTACCAGCCCCATATACCAAGGGTAGCAGGTTCAAACCCAGCCCCGGCCAGCTAAAACAGCAATGACAACTGTAACAACAACAAGAAAAAGCCAGGCATTGTGGCGGGCTCCTGTGGTCTCAGCTGCTCAGGAGTATGAGGCAAAAGAATCACTTGAGCCCAAGAGTTGGAGGTTGCTGTGAGCTGTCACACCACAGCACTTTACCAAGGGCAACAAAGTGAGACTCTGTCTCAAAAAAAAAAAAAAAAGAAAGAAAGAAAAGAAATAGATGTACTCTCATCACAGTTAAGCTGTCTAGACTTCAGTAGCATTTCTGACCCCATGCGAATTTGCTAGGTGGGTTATTTTGCCAACTTCATATTTTGCTATCATATGAATAGCATTATTAATTCCTCCTAAAACCATTTCTAGCAAGGCAACTTTCTCCTCCATTAAAAAAGAAAAAGTATAAAATTTTGGTGTTAATGCCCCTTGCTCCCCACCCCCGTCAGCAATAAGAATATCTTACTTGGGGCGGAAAAGAAGGATGGTGGGTGTTTGGTAGCAAAGATCAGTGATACAGAAGTTAATAAAAAAAATGTTCTAGTGCCCATCAAGGGAGACATTGAGGACATTAACTCCTCTCTAAGACTGTTCTGCTGAACAGCTCTGGGGAAAAGCTGTAGGCAGCCTTTCTCTGATGTGGAGAGAAGAAAAATGAAAATGGAAGAAAAATGTGTTAGGAAGCAAAGAGGTGAGAGGGGTGGGAGGAACAGGCAAGCATCAAATAAATCTCTTGGTGGTGTTTCGAACTGATAGATAGCACTTTGTTCCAAAGCATTTCTCAAAATCCCACACATGCAGTTTCACCAAAGAAACGTAAACCCTTCAGGAAGAGAAGAAAGCAGGAAAAAAACCCAGCAAAGAACCTAATGAAAAAAGGAAAAGAGGTACTTTGCACCGATTTCCATTGCTCTAAATGACATTATGGAAAGGACCACAGACTCTCGAATGCCCACAAAGCCCAGGTAAAGGCCCATTTTTTACGGTCTCATCCTTCCAGCACTCCATTTGCTTGGCTGATAGGTGGAGTTGCAGCTCTGCTGGGAATAGAATCTGTCCCAGAAAACCAGGCTATAACAAACGTTATGGCCAGTCCCCTAAATCACATGCTAGAGAAACCTTGACTTATGCTAAAGCTGTATACTCTCAGCACTCAGAATCTGAATTTGGCTCCAAGCATCTGTTTTATGGTGAGTTATCTCTAAAATTCTCTGCAGAAGCAGGATGTCCTGAAGCCCTGGAAACATTTAAAAGTTCATGTTTCAAAGGATGAGATACCAAAATCACAGCTCAAAATGAAAAAACCTCCACTGCAACCAAAATTGCTTGTTTACTCCCACCTACAAAACTTCCTATAGCATCTCTCGACGCCACTCCATAACTTTTTTATACCTAATAACTTACGTTTCTAAACCATTGATATTGTACCCAAGTGCTTTTACATAGCATCACATTTATACACTTTATCTCTTTTAAGAGTTGCTACACTTGTATGTGATCTATATTTTCCAGGCCGTTCAAGCTATAACCACAAAGCAAAATGTTTTTATTCCTCTCCCACCCGTTGCTTTGAGAACTCAAGTATTCTAAAAACCCCTTGAGAAATATTCTAGGAAGCAGAATAAGGTTTTTCACACATATACAAGAGTCAACTGTTCCCTTTAGCTACCACCATTTTCTTGTTCTCCCATTCTTGGTCTCTATTGTTGGTATGTTTTGTAACCAATATCAACAGCGGTGGCTGTGCTGCCCGCTGACCACTCACTATCATTGCTGATGTCAGCTACAGACACTGATTTTCAGGGTGCTCTTGCATGCATGACAAATGATGCCACTATTCACACTACATCTGATGCCTAACATTAGAATCCCTTCCATGAACTCAGCCACTGTCATAACCCACACTACTCTCCCCAGATCCCCACTGCCACAAATGCCTTTGGCAGCTGCCACCAATTCACCAACCATTGAATCCAAAATAGCTGCCAATGGAGGAGTTACTACGATCACTCTTTTGAGGTTCAATGATGATTTTATCATGGCACTGGTGATAGGACTGATGAAAAGTTTTGTGCTTTGATCAGAGTTCTATGTTAACTCTGTTATGGTAGAATGTAGGCAAGTCTCCATGATAGACTGATAAATGGCGGCGATATCAACTTCATTGCTCCAGTAAAAACTTCAGGACACATCATTGAGAACACTTTCCCACACTTACACATTCAAAGCATCATTGAGCTTATGGTCTACTTCCAAATCATATCCTCTATTTTAAGTATTTTTTTAAATCTGTCCTGGGCATTTCTATGGAAACCACAACCACCTTGATCCCTAGAAATATCTACTCTATCATTCTTTAACATAAGTATTTACCCTCCTTCTGGACCCAAAAGAGTTCTTCTTTGGTCCCTAGTCTTAGATAGTGGCCCTCCATTCAAATTCCTTTCTCCTGGGGTGTTCTGAATCTTCCCAAGTTCCCTTAGCCAACCTCCAGGTAGCTCAGGGGTGAGGTAGCCATCAGTGATATCACTTTTATGCCCTCTTGCGCCTGTGTGCTAGCGCTTTCTCTCTCTCTCTTCTTTTTATACTGGATAAGGGTAGTCATACATCTTATGACCTTCTTTTTTCTTTTTTTATTTCAAGATACTTTATTCTTAAACAGGTCACAACACTAAGCTTTTGGCCCATTCTCCCACTGTACAAGCTACAAATGCTTGCTGAGCAACAGAGGGGTGCTCTTTCTTTCTTTCTTTCTTTTTTTTTTTTATTAAATCACAGCTGCGTACATTAGTGCAATCAAGGGGTACTATGTGTGCTGGCTTCATATACAATCTGAAATGTTTTCATCAAACTGTTTAACATACCCTTCATGGCATTTTCTTAGTTACTGTGTGAAGACATTTATATTCTGCATTTAGTAAGTTTTGCCTGTACCCTTCTAAGATGCAACGTAGGTGTGGCCCCACCAATTACCCTCCCTCCACCCCAACCTCCTCCCTCCCCTCCCTTCCCTCATTCTTGTGCTATAGATGGGTTATAGCCTCCATATGAAACCTTTAAATTAGCTTCATAGTAGGGCTGAGTACATTGGAGTACTTCTTCTTCCATTCTTGAGATACTTTGCTAAGAAGAATATGTTCCAGCTCCATACATTGTAAACATGAAAGAGGTAAAGTCTCCATCTTTCTTTAAGGCTGCATAGTATTACATGGTATACATGTACCACAATTTATTAATATGTAATTTTTTTTAACATCACTGGTATATGGAAGTAGAATTGAATTTGTCATGCTGATCTTTCTAAAGATTAAAATTATAATCTATATTTTGATTCTTTGTGTTTTCTATGAATGTAATCATATTTTATATATAGATATATGTAATATAAAATGAAGTTTTATTTCTTCTATTCCAGTCTTACTTGTTCATATCCAATCATACTGGCTAAAATCTCTAAAATTAAGTAGTTTGAATGGAAGTGGTGAAGTGGTGATAGAGGGTGTTTTTGTCTTATTTTCAATTTTGAAGGGAAATTTTTTAATATATGCATACTGCTTCCTGAAAGGTTTATTAGATCTGGTTGAACAACTTATAGGTCTTTCATTCTATTCCTAACTTAATAAATCATTTTTATTATTTTTGTGAATCTTGAGTTTTATCAAATATTTGATTTGGATTCTAATGATATGATCATATAGTTTTCTTTTTTTATTCTCTTAGTTTGGTGATTTAAATTTATTCATTTTTTGGTTCTGGAATCAATTCAATATGACCAATGTTTATATTTTCTTTTAATAATTGATTAGTTGATAATATCTTCAAATTCATGTGAATTAGTGAGATTATCATGCAATTTCCTTTCATCTTTGTTGTCAAAGTATGCTGAACTAAAAAGGTCTTGGTTTAGCTAAATGTATGTTGCCATTCATCATTGCATTATTATACTTATTTTTCTTATACCTGATCCACTCAGTCATTACTGTCAACTAACAGGAGCATGAATGGGCATCAGTTTTTCCTTGGAGTCTAAAATATTGGAAGATGATTAGTCTTAAACAAAAAGAAATTCAATTCTTTTATTACCATCTGAAGAAAAGAATGAAGGATGGATATGCATGTGGATAAATTTATAGGTGTCAGGTAGAAAGCTAGTGGAATTTCTACCAGGGGCCTCTGTTTTATCTTGGAAGTCAAAGTGACATAAACTTTTGGAGACATATGAGACACTGAGTAGAAGGATTGAAGAATCTGTTGAATGTTTGCAATGGGGCTGGGAGAGACAATAACAGGAAAACAGGACACACATAGAATGATTTGTGAGGAGGGTGGAGAGCCCATTGGAAGTTAAAAGAAACTAAGGACTTTTAAGGCAATGATTCAACATATTTGTATATCTATTTCTAGCACCTCTCAAGTGCCTATAAAAAGTGAAAAAAAAGGCCTTGCTGAAAGGCTCCAGACCTGCAATTTTTCATGGTAAATGTGAGGAAAAGACAAAGTGATAGGAAATTTTAAGTTAGAATAAACATAATATGAAGTTAAGCGACCAGCACGACATTTACTACATATATTTCTCTATCTAATACTAGGTTATTGATGGGAATTTAACACAGACAGCACAAATGGGAAAATTCAATCTTGAGTAGTTTTGAAGGCAAAAGTTAAATGTCTTTGGAGATTTATCTAGATTTAGCAATGCTGAAAAATCAGAGAGGCAAAAGTATCTCAGAATGATCTCCTGGGACAGTTTATCTTTGGATACTCTAGAGATTGCTATCAATTGCCATATTGGGAGTACTGTATCCCTGGGACCTATTTGCATTTAATGTCCTGTGTCCTCGCCCAATCTCTCCTGATTTGCTCTCTTCAGAGATATCCAATTTCAAATAACAGACCCCATAACCAATACATGGGCCTTGGGTATTGATTTGACACTTTGAAATAATAACTATTTGAACCCTGAGGCATAAATTATCCTTTTCATATTGAAATGTGATTATGTGTGTAAAAAGTATGGAAAATTTCCATGCTTTTGACTTATCCACTTCTATTTATGCTTTGATTTTATATCCATACTATACCCATGATTCTTAACTTTTAATGGCCAATTGAGATTGTGGTTAAAAGTGATGTTCACCAGGGAGAGAGGAGGTAATATCATTCATGTGATGTTGAATTTTGCATCATTGTGAAATACAGTTCTTCTAGAAGAGTAACAGAAACACATTCTTATCAATCAGGAAAAGGTTCATGACCATGAATTAATCTCTCATCACATTTCTTTTGAGGTATTGTGCATGGGTGTTGTTAAAAACAGGAAAAAGTCTTATTTGATTGGGATGGGTAAGGTGGTAACAAGTGGGCTGTATTGAAGAGATTAGAACAAGAGAGAAGTATGTCTGGCTTTATTTTTTTCTTTTATAGAATTAAAATGAGTACATTTTTGTCTAGCTAAGTGAATGGGAATATATGTGTGTATTTTTTTGTGTGCATGGATATATATGCACATGACCGTGTCTTTATTAGAATTAGAAATGTACATATCTTTTGTATATGTTTTATGAACATATATAAATTTAATATATAAACATATGTATTTAAATATATGACATATTTAGATATTTATATAGCAGTTTGTTCCCTGAGAGTAGTTCTATGGTCTCTTTTTACAATTGTGCTCACCTCTGCCTGTTTTGAAGGATCACTAGTGACTCGATTCTGCTAGTAGGTATCCAGATCCCTCACCTGCTACTTCTCTTGCCTTCATTTCATTTCCACTAAATTTTCCTAAGTGACATTTTTACATGATGAAATTCATATAAGCTACTAATCATTGAGAATTACATACTATATTTCACTTTCATGATTAATTTTTGCAACAAGTAATAAAACAATTTCAGGGATATACAATTATTACTAGGAAAGAATTTTAACGTCTGTGTGATTTTTGCTGATATGTGGTACGTTCCTGTGTTTCCTAGACATGAGGTGCAGTTATGATCTTTGAGTATATGCTTTGTCTCGGTGAATCTATTTTTAATTTCTGCGTTTATAATTGCTTGGAATTTTCAAAAGTCCATTAAACACCTTGGGTTTTTAGTCATCTATTATAGAAGGTGAAAATTCTATGTGGGTTCGATGCACATTGAGGTAGCCTCTTTTATCCCAGTAAAGAGACTGCCTTACTCTGATCTCCACTCCCTCCGTTCAGATTCAACAGCCTCTTAATTCAATACACAAGGCCAGAAAGCTGATTCCCTTTCCCAATACCACACACTAAAGAAGGGAAAGAGGGTGGGTCTGAGTGTATTGTGTAAAGGTACATCAGCAATAAGCTGGTAAACAAAATGAGTTAACTAATGGTTAAAGAAAATGTTTTTGATATACATCCATATGATTAAACATTTAGATATAAGTGTTCTTATTACTTTCACTAGCCAAATGATTGCAATTATGTAGGAAAAATAACCTCTATAATCTCCAGAAACCAAATGTCATTAGTGTGCAGCAAATCCTTTTTTTAATTTACTTTTTCTTTTATTGTGTTAAGATATTTATATTCTACCCTTAGTAGATTTAACATGTACTCTTGCAAAATGTACCGTAGGTGTGATCCCACCAATTACCTTCCATCTACCCATCCTCTCCCTTCCCTTCTCCTCCTTTTCCTCCTTCCCCTTCATCTTGGGCTATAGTTGGGTTATAACTTTCACATGGAAGCATGGGTGCTTATAAATTAGTTTCATAGTAGGGCTGAGTACATTGGATACTTTTTCTTCCATTCTTGAGATACGTTGCTAAGAAGAATATGTTCCAGTTCCATCCATGTCAACATGAAAGAAGTAGTCTCTATCTTTTTTAAGGCTGCATAATATTTTATGGTGTACATATACCACAATTTATTAATCCATTTATGGGTCAATGGGCACTTGGACTTCTTCCATGATATAGCAATTATGAATTGGGCTGCAATAAACATTCTGGTGCAAATATCTTTGTTATAAAGTGATATTTGGTCCTTTGGATATATACGTAATAGAGGAATTGAAGGATCAAATGGAAGATCTATCTTAGATCCCTAAGTGAACTCCAAACATCTTTCCAAAAGGAATGTATTAGTTTGCATTCCACCAACAGTGCAGAAGTGTTCCCTTTTCTCCACATCCACACCAACATCTACGGTTTTGGAATTTTGTGATGTCCACTAATCTTACTGGAGTTATATGATATCTCAAAGTGGTTTTGATGGCAAATCCTTTTTTAAAAATGCCCAACTCAAAATATACAATTGTAAGAATGGAAATGCTGCTTCATATATTATTTATATATATTAAACATCTATATTACTGAGGTATTACAGAGGTTTTTTCTTCTTTTGTTCTTTCTATGGTTATTACTAAGTTTATTTTTATCATCTCAAGGTATGAACACTGGATCCAGTCCAGGTCAGTTGGGTTGTGTGGTGCCTCTGGTGTCTGTCTCTGCCTCCTGAAGCCCTTTGCAATCTCCAGAAGGCTCAGCCTATAGTCTACCGAGAAGGGTAGATTCACATGAAGACTGTGGAAGAGATTTGGAACCCAAGTTGGTGATATAAAATACTCTGTGCCATCTGCAATCTTCTGCAGCTCATAGGAAATAAATAAATAAAAGCAGCCACCATGTTCTGACTTCAGAAAAATAATAGTGTTGCTGGCGATCGTGGTCCCATTGTGTATCTTCTATACCTTGGTCTCCCTCAGAGGTCTTGATCCTGGTCTTGTTCTAAGGACTTATGTTTCTCTTTTTCTTCTCTGAGAATAGTATTTAGGCCTTTGATTTTGAAACCAAATTTGGGCTCTTAACTCTAGAACTCCAATTTCTTCAGCAAGTTGTTCTCTGCATTGAATTAATAAGGGTCTTTTGTAAACGCTTGGATGAGAGTGTGTACCTGTGTGAGACTATAGGAGGTACAAAACTGTCTGGTTTCTCTTTGCTTGTCTTCTGCAGGGCAAACTTGTCCTTGGCTTTGGCTCAATTCTAAATTCTGCTCAAGTTCTGTTTTTTTCCTCCAATTTGTGGCTGGCTCTTCGATTCTGAAGCTATATCTGCATTTCTGACTCATCAGTGTTGCTCTCTAAAGCAAGTTTTTCTTTGGTGGCATATTCTGGCTAAGGTTTTTGATTGAAGGTATTGATGACGATTTTCAATTGATTATCTGTGAATTTGGTGCAACTGCGTCTATGATTTGTTGCTCTGGTTTGGCTAGCAGAGCTGTCATGGGCCATGCTGGAGGAGAGACAGACAGACCTGGAGGCCCAGAGACCTGGACCTGGAACACCTGAGTTGGTTTTTCCTTTTAATTTATTTGTCATAAGGTGCAAATTAATTGAATGTATTTTATTTCTCAACATTCTCCTTCTTTCTACCATTTTAATTCTTTTTCTGTAGAAAATTTTATCTTGACTCCTAATAATTATCCCTCAGGAAAATGCTGCTTTCACAATACCCAGCCTTCATTAATGCCACCTGCTATGGCTTCTGAAGGATGGACCCTGAATTAAAATTTATTCCATGAGTCACTTTAATTTCTCTAAGATTCAGTGTTTCAATAACAAACCTTTAGTCATTAAAGTTTGATATTGTGACCAAAGGTGAACACATTTTCCTGTCTGAATTCTTGTAACATTTTTCTCCTTTTCTGAACAGAGTAATGGGCATGACCAATAGCAGTGTCAATGGAGACTTCATCCTGGCAGGCTTCTCTGACCAGCCCTGGCTAGAAAAGATACT
>CAUYRH010160869.1:0-20824 GCA_963574655.1 Perodicticus potto
AAAACATTGTACAATGTCTCCATGAACTTGTCTTCCATACTGTTTGGAGATAAAACATTCTCTTCCATGTAGAAATCTTGGTTTACCATGATTTCATGAGCAATGCTCATCCTGGAAACTTCGTTAATTGTTTCTATTAGAAGAGGAGAATAGGTATTTAAACAGGAGTTTTCCTCTTCTTGGTTATTTTCTGATGTTTCAGAATTATAGGCTCCACACTGTGCTTCATTGGGATCATTTTGGAGTACAGTTTCCTCACTATTGGGCATCTTGATGTTATCTATTCCTCTGCTCTTGACCCGCCGCCCCGCGGCTGAGTGATCTCTCAATTCTGTTCTTATTGACATGTGTTGGTGTCTTGCTGGCTGATGTTTATTTTGTTTTTGTTCCGTAATCTCCTATTCAGGGAGTGTGCCATGTCTTTCCTAAGAAGAGCTATGTGTTTCTCCACCCAGGGCTGGACCGCTAGGATCAGACAGTAGGAAAACAGCTCTCATGAGGGAAGACAAAGGCCAGCTAGGTAGTCAGGTCAGAGGTCTGCACTGCTGTGTCCATGGGACCCTTAAGCCAGGTGAGCTGAAAGAGCTGCTCTCACATTAGTAGAAAATGTATCTGCTGTGATCAAATGATGGCTGTATCTTGACAAATGGCCTCAGACATAACAGTGAGGAAAGTCACCAATCTTTTTTAACATCACTGCAGGTGATCTCCTGGGAACTGCAATCTGGGTCACTCGCTGTGCCCAGTGTGGTCCCATAGTGCTCTCCTAGTGCACAGGTAACAGAGGCCTCCTCAATGGCACTGCTGTGTACAATGTCAGAGACCTTCGGTTTCTTTCCCAAAGTAAGTTGTGCTCATCTTACAGACAGTACTCTGTGCAGGAATCATGTGAGTGAGAACTACAGGATTTCATAGAATGTGGAAATTTCCAAGTTCCAGGAAGTTAAGTCCACAAATTCCCAAGAGCTGAGTCACCACAGAGAGGACCCTGCAGGTGTATCCTTGTGGTCTCCTTGAGAGGACCTGTTCTCTAGACTCAACCTTCTAGGTATCCTCTCTCAATTCTATCCAAGACCATTCATAAGAGCTGGGCATAAATATTTTATTCCCAGAGATAACACTGAGAATATATTAAAACTATGGCCCTGAGAATTCAAACTTAAGAAAAGACTGGGAAAGAGCATATGAGTGTAAGTGAGAGAGGATACCCAAGAAGGATGAGGTCTAAGAGAACAGGTCTTCTCAAGGAGACCACAAGGATACACCTGTGGGGTCCTTTCCATGGTGGTTCAGCTCTAAGGAATTTGTAAATTTAACTTCCTAGAACTTGGAAATTTCCACTTCTGTGAAATCCTGTAGTTCTGTAGGGACTGAAATAGCATCTCCCATTTGATTCAAACTGGCCAATGAGAAGGGTAACTATGGGTTGGAGCTTTTTGACTGCCAGTAAAAAGGGAAAGACCAAGCTAGTGGGAGAGTGTGGCCATTTGGAATTCTTCTATGCCTTAAGCTCCCAGCCGGTAAATGAAGACCTTCCTCTTATAAACGTGGTGTGTGGGTGCTCTTTCTCTATTGGGCCACATCTTCCTGCAACATAAGCAGCAGAAAGTATGTTATAGTGGACTTGATGAATGTGTTGGGGTTTCAGGGAAACTTGCCCTTACCCTCTAGGTTGGTTCACTGAACAGATCAACTCACAGGTATGGTAGATTAATAAGAGAAAGATTTATTTCCAAATACCATGCACATGGGGGAAACCACAATAATGATTTCCCAAAGTCCCAGTGATAGTGGCTTTTTTTCTTTTTTTTTTTTTATGTAGAAACAGAGTCTCACTTTATCGCCCTCTGTAGAGTGCGATAGTGTCACACAGCTCACAGCAACCTCCTACTCCTGGGCTTCAGCGATTCTCTTGCCTCAGCTTCTTGAGTAGCTGGGACTACAGGTACGACCCACAATGTCTGGCTATTGTGTTGTTGCAGTTTGGCTGGGACCGGCTTTGAACCTGCCACCCTCAGTATACAAGGCCAGGGTCCTATCCATTGAGCCACAGGCACTGCCTGTCAGTGGCTTTTAAAGATGCCTTTTAGAAGGGAGGGGCAGAGAGAAACTGGAAATTATTGGTGTAGCTAGTGGCTGCTACTGGGGATGGGTAGATGGAGGGGAAACAGAGAGAGACAGGTATTGTTCTTCAAATAACCTTATCACAGGTCTACTAGCATGGGATAAGGAGTCTAGCAGCCTTTTAAGATAGAGGAAAGTCTTCCTTGAAAGTTCCCTGATTATGAATAGCCTTTAATTCAAAATAATTTTTATACCAAGGAATCATATTTTGGGGTGAAATTTTCTTAGCTCCTTCAATTTTTTTTTTGTAGAGACAGAGTCTCACTTTATCGCCCTTGATTGAGTGCCATGGTGTCACACAGCTCACAGCAACCTCCAACTCCTGGGCATAGGTGATTCTCTTGCCTCAGCCTCCCTAGTAGCTGGGACTACAGGCACCCACCACAACGCCTGGCTATGTTTTGTTGCAGTTCAGCGGGGCTGGGTTTGAACCTGGCACCCTCGGTATATGGGGCCAGCACCCTACTCACTGAAGCACAGTCACCACCCAGCTCCTTCAATGTTTAAAATCTACCCATGACAAAATGTCCCAATCCAGTAAATGTTTGAAAGTGATCAGAAAATTATCAAATCTAAGCAGACATAAGATGATATATACCATAGAGAAAACTTTTGTGTGTAGAAAATATGGGAAGGCCTTAAATCTACGGTCTCACATTGGAAAACATGACATAATTCATTTTATGGAAAAGGAGTAGAAATGTAATGAGAGTTGGGAAATCTTTAAATCTTGCTCAAGCCTGTCTAATCACAAGGGGTGTTCATACTGGAGAATTCTACCAGTGTAAAAATTATGGCAAGTGTCTTACCCGGAGCTCAAAATACTCTAACCGTAAGAGAATTTATAATGGAGGGAAACCCTACAAATGTCAAGAATGTGGAAAAGCCTTTAACCAGTACTCACACATTTCTATATATCACAGTATTTGTTCTGAAGAGAAATCCTACAAATGTCAACAATGTGAAAAATTCTTTATTTTTATTTTATTTGATTATTATTTTCTCTGGCCTCAGCCTCCTGAGTAGCTGGGGCTACAGGCACTCGCCGCAACACCTGGTTATTTTTTGCTGCAGTTTGAATGGGGCTGAGTTTGAACCCACAACCCTCTGTATATGGGGCCAGTACCCTACTCACTGAGCCACAGGCACTGCCCATTGTGAAAATTTTTTTAACCAGTACTCGAGCCTTTTTGTACATCAAAGAATTCATTTTGGGCCGGTCGTGGTGACTCACACCTGTAATCCTAGCACTCTGGGAGGCTGAGGCTAGTGGATTGCTTGAGCTCACAAGTTCAAGACCAGCCTGAGCAAAAGTGAGACCCTATCTCTACTAAAAATAGAAAAACTGAGGCAAGAGGATTACTTGAGCCCGAGAGTTAGAGGTTACTGTGAGTTATGATACCATGGCACTCTAACCAAGGCTTGAGAGTCTGTTCCCCCTTCCCCCAAAAAACAATTCATTCTGGAGAGAAATCCCACATATATCAATAATGTGGCAAAGCCTTTAACTAGTACTCATAACTACTAAACATCAAAGAATTCATTCTGGACAGAAACCCTACAAATGTCAACCACGTGGCAAAGCCTTGAATGAGTAGTCAAATGTTTCTGCACATCAAAGAATTCTTTCTGGAGAGAAACCCTACAAATGTGAAGAATGTGGCAAAGCCTATCACTGGTATTCACACCTTTCTAGACATAAAAGATTTTCTTATGAATAAAAACTCCAGTAATGTGAAGAATGCAGCAAAGGCTTTAATTAGCATATGAACCTTTCTAGATATAAAAGAATTCATTCTGGAAACTTATTAATACATGTTAAAGGGTGTGGCAAACCCTTTAACATGTTCAAACTTCACTGTACATAAAATAATTCATACTGGACAGAAACACTCCAAATATGGAGAATGTGGCAGTAGCTTTACCTGCTGTTCATGACTTGCTAAGCATAAAAGAAGTCACTGTGGTGAGAAATCCTAGAAATGTGTACAGTGCAGGAATGCCTTTAGCCAGAGCTCAAACTTTACTATACATTGGAAAATTCATATTGGAGAGAAATCTTACAAATGTGAATAATGGGGCAAAGGTTTTAACTAGTCTTCAGCCCTTAGTAAACATAAGAGAAATCATAGCAGAGAAAAATGGTAACTATAGATAATTGCAAAACTTCATCTCCCTATCCCAATTACCCACTGAAAAGTTCAAACTTATGGCCCGCCCCCTACGGCTCTTCACGCCAGAGCAGTAACTCCTTATTGGGTATTCTACCATCCCAGAACCTCCCGAACTGAACCTATATAAAGGGCCCTTGTCTTTTGCTCTCTCTTTTTCCCTCTTTGCCCCTCTCTCTCCCCATGTGTCTCATGTCTCTCTCTCCACCTTCTCTCTTCTCCTCTCTTCCCTGTTTCTCTCTCTCTCTTTCTCCTTTCTCTCCTCCTTAATGCTGCTCTGCAGCATCCCCCGCCAATAAAAACCTTTCATACAAGCCTTGGTGTTCTCTGAAGTTTATGCCAGTCAAGTGCCTTCCTTTCATCTGGTGTCAGAAGTGGGATCTAATTAGGGAACACTCCAAGTTCCTGAGAGCTCCCTATCTTCTTGCACTCCCAGCATTCACCACCATATTGGCTTGTGTCCATCCGCCAAGGTGCCATGACTAGCACTCAACACCACCTCCTCCGAACTCGGTAAGTACCCTTATGGGAGCGAGTTTTGGCTAATCATGGGCTAAGTTGCTTACATTCCTGGCGATTCACCCATTTCTCGAGGCTTGAGTTCCCAATTCCCAATAACCTTGCATGGCCTAGCTCAGTACTTCCACCCCTCGCATGGAAATTCCTGGTGCCAGGTCTCAAGCTCTCCTCAGCCCCAAGGGTCTGACACTGCTTTAGGTATAGTGATGGCTATCCTAAACTGTGTCCTTGTTTTCTCAGCCACAGCTAAGAAGGGGAGATGTCCCCCTTTTCTCCTGGTCCTCGCATGATTTCACTCACGCTTTATTTCCGTGATGAATCGCCATGAGTGCAGGCTATACTATCCCACCTAACTCCCCCTTAGGGTGCTTATTATGCCACTTGGTAAAATTAGGATTAAACTTAAAAAGCCAAAAGAATTAATTAAACTCTCTACCAAGGTTTGGCCACTTTACAAGCTAAATAACCAAAGTATCTAGCCAAGCTATAATTCATTTAATTTTTCTTTAACCCAAAACTTATATAACTATTGTGAGCGCCTTGGCAAATGGAGCGAGGTCCCCTATGTTCAGAACTTCTCCTATCTTAAAACCAAGTCTAATCTATGTTCTGGTGATTCCAAAATTCTTATAGCAAAAAACTTTTCTACTCTCTATCCCCCTGAACCCGACCTATTCCAACCAGCGAATAAACCTCTGCCGCCCAAATGGCCACCGGTTCTGAAACCGGAGTAATTCCAGTTCCAGTTCCCCCATATTCAGCTCCTCCCTCCACCACACCATTGCCTCCATCCTCTGTCCCTCCTACTTCCCCAGCAACCAATATAAACTCATCTCCTAACTCCTTCCCCTCCAACTGGCCCTCAGAGTT
The DNA here is from genome assembly GCA_963574655.1 of Perodicticus potto. Taxonomy (NCBI): domain Eukaryota; kingdom Metazoa; phylum Chordata; class Mammalia; order Primates; family Lorisidae; genus Perodicticus; species Perodicticus potto. Next base: position 5,685 of record CAUYRH010160869.1, read on the forward strand.
CTTCCTGTTGTCTCTCAGTGCACCTCCGGCTGCTCCAGGAAACACTTCCGGATCTCTTTACCCCCTTCTTCCTCCAGCTCCTCCATATAATTCTACAGTAACTTGAACTACTTATCCTTCACTTCCCTCGGGTCCCCTTGCCCAATCCCATTCCCATCGGTTTCCATAATTTAAAAAACCTTCAATTCTCTCTCACTTCGTAGTTCCACTCCGTGAAGTAACTAAAGTCAATGATGTAATTTCTGTTTGTTTCTTTCCCATAACTAAACTCACACACCTTAAAGTTAGACTAAGTTCCTTTACTTCTAATCCTTCTCATTTTATTCAAAAGTTTCAATTTATAACTATGTCCTACCAACTTACCTACCATGTTTTTATTATTTTAATTAAAACCCTAACCTCTGATGAGCGTAAACGAGTGTGGGAGAGGGCGAAAGAGGCAGCAGATCAATTTCATATATCAAACAATGAACATCCTACCAATGACACCACGGTCCCTAACTCCCAACTAAATTAAATTATAATAATAATGCGGGAAGAGAAGTAAAGACATTTTTATCACCTGCATCCTTTGCGAACTTACAGCTTCCACCAAAAAGGCTATCAATTATGATAAATTAAGGAAATTCATATGAAATAATCCTAAAACTCCTTCAACTTTCCTCCAACGCCTTACTGAGGCTTTTGTTAAGTATACTAATTAAAATCCTAAAACAGTAAGTGGGAAAAATGTTCTTATAATTTATGTCTTTAACCAAAGTTACCCCAACATCGATCTTAAGCTAAAGCCCTTGGAGCACGGACCCCTGACACCCTAGGTCGTGATCTTAAACACAGCCTTTAAGATAAGCATTACAATGTCCTTGAGGCCATCATTCCTAACCTGCCTAAGTCATCAGGAGCCAAACACCTGGACCATGCTACAAATGCAGTAAAGAAGACCACTGGGTACAATGTCACCCCAATCCTAAGCCCCCACCAGGGCGATGCCTTCTCTACAAAAGAAAGGGCCATTGGAAGGCTGACTGCTCCTTGGCCCAGAGAGGCCGTGGAGCCAGCCAACCATGGTACCTACAGCAGACCTCTTGTAGTTTGCCTTTTCTGAAGACGAGAACCTGGCTTCTCTCACCCGATGAAGATCACCTCTGTGGAGCCAAGAGTAACCCTGATGGTGGCAGGTAGGAAGACTGCCTTTCTATTAGACACAGGAGCTAATTTTTCAGCTGTCAAAGAGGTCAGTAGGTCCTTCCTGTTGCTCACCTCTATTGTCGGAGTAAAAGGTTTTTCCCACCATCCACATCAAACTCCTTTTTATGCTGCATAATTGGCAATTTGTCATTTATACATTCCTTTTTAGTGTTGCCTTCCTGTCCAGTTCCCCTTCTGGGATGTGACATACTTTCCAAATTGAGTACCACTCTCACTTTTAATTTTAAATTAATAAATGCTGACCCATCTCCTTCTGCCTCACTCTGCCTCGTCCTTTCCCAAGCCATCAAAGACCCATCATCCTGACCCATTCCACCAGAGCAAGTAAATCCTAAGGTTTAAAATACTAAAGCCCCCTCAATTACCTCCTACTCTACAATTCTTATTAAACTACACCCTGATTGCCAAAACCTATTTGCCTTCACATGGACTGACCCTACCTCTCAAACTTCTTTCCAAATTACTTGAATTACTCCCCCAGTGATTTCATGACAGCCTCCACTTATTTAACCACACATTATCACAAAACCTCCAGTCCCATAATCCCTCTCCTTCAACCTTGATTCAGTATATCAATGACTTCCTACTCTATAGTCCCACCTTACATAATTCTAAATGCAACACCTATTCCCTCCTTAATTTCCTTACAAATAAGAGATATTTAATCTCAAAGGTTCAATTATTCCAACAAAATATCACCTTAATGTCCTTTTATCTCCAGACTTCAAAGCTATTGCCACAGCTAAAAAAAAAAAAAGCCTTCTTCACAACTTTCCCCTACCCACCACAAAACAAGAACTCCTCTCCTTTTAAAATTAGCTAAATACCTCATAGCATGAATTCCCAACTTTTCTCTCCTAGCTTCTCCTTTATATAATACTACTTGAGGTGACCCTCATAAACCTCTCCTAACCCCCATTTCCACTTCTTTTAAATCTCTACAGCATGCTTTATTAGAAACTCCAGCCCTCCACCTTTCTGAACTTTCTTGCCACTTCCTCCTATATGTCACAAAAAACCATGAGTTTACTCTCAGGGTTCTTAAACATCAACTAGATCCCACCTTTGCTCCAGTTACCTATCTCTCAAAACAGTTAAATCACACTGTTCAAAGTTAAGCCCCTTGTCTCAAGGCAATAACAGCCACAGTTACTCTAATATAAGAATCAAAAAAACTCACTTTCGGTTCCCCTACTACTGTCTTACCCTCTCATTCTCTATCCAATCCTTTAACATACAAATATCTTCAAACCCTACCACCATGCCGTATTCTTAACCTTCAAACCTCTCTCTTATCTGACCCATCATTATCTTTTAACACTTGTCCCACACTAAATCCTGCATCCCTCTTACCTACTCCCTCTAACTTGTCACCCACTCACGATTGCCTTCAAACACTAGACCTTCTTCTCCCTTACCTCTCCAACATACAAGAAAGACCATCCAGCACGTATGGCTGCTCTCTAACACTCATCTCCTGACACCTCCTCTTACCCCTTACTTGTTTCTACTCCTATTGTTACTGCAGTTAATGAAAGAAATCGACCTCCCACTCTTAATCTCCTCATCTATCTCCACAAGTTATTTCACCCCAACTCTCAGACTTTACTACAATTCCTCAAAACTTTCTTTCCTCTCTCACAAATAGATTCAAAGTTTCTAAATCAACTTATCATCCTGTGAAGTCTGCCAACACGCCAACCCACAAACATCTCGCCTTGCACACTTCCCAACTCACCAGACTAGAGAACTTCCTAAAACAGACTGACAACTTAATTTCACATACATGCCTAAAATCAAACATTATAAATATCTCTTAATATTAGTAAATACCTTCTCAAGTTGAATTAAAGCCTTTCCTACTACAAACAAGAGGACTACCACTGTTGTCTCTATCATATTCAAAGACATTATTCTCCACTTTAAAATCTCCTATTCTGTACAGTTCAACAATGAACCTAAATTCACCTCCACCATTTCTCAAACCTTAACTAAAACCGTAAGTATCCCATGACACTTCCATATTCCTTTCCATCCACAATCTTCAAAGAAAATTAAAAAGTCTAACAAATCTCTAAAATCTACCTTAACCAAACTTTCACTCAAATTTCACTTAAACTAAATCTCTCTTCTACCCCTGCACTTCTACGCCTACATTCCCTACCAAAGAAACACTCCAACCTCTCTCCTTTTAAGTTCATGTTTTTCTTTATTAATGAGTCTAAAATCATCGCTAACAAAATCCAATCACTCCAAAAGGCCTCAAACTCCAAAAAAAAAGAAACAACATAAATCAGAGTCATCAAGTTTCTCCTCTTAGTTCACTCAACACCCACTCTAAGTTACACTTCTACCTTTCCTCACACCTATAGTTATCATCATCCTTGGACTAATGGCTATGATTCCATGCATAGCTTATTTTATTCAAACTCAACTCTCAAAGTTGTCTCAACAGGTAACTACTCAATTAGTGTTGCAAACCTACAACCCCAATACAGCTCCCAACCTACAATAAGAAACTGTTCTTCATAAATGGACTACACTCCACTCCAGGCCATAAGACTTTCCTAAACACCATTTCTAAACAGCCACCGCTAAAAGGACAATCTAAAGCAAAAACTTACATCCTCCCAATGAAAAATCATAATCACCCTCTAGTTGGCCAATTAAAAACTACTTGCCCCTCTCAGCAGGAAGAAGCTACAGAAGAGAGAACTCAACGTCCCCTATCCCAAGGCCAACCCTCTATTTTTAACATATCAAGAAGGGAGGAATGTTAGATAATTACAAAACTTCATCTCCCTATCCCAATTACCCACTGAAAAGTTCAAACTTATGGCCGGCCCCCTATCGCTCTTTGCGCCAGAGCAGTAACTCCTTATTGGCTATTCTACCATCCCGTCACCTCCCCCAACCAAACCCGTATAAAGTGCCCTTGTCTTTTGTTCTCTCTTTTTCCCTCTTTGCCTCCTCTCCCCCCGTGTGTCTCATGTCTCTCTCTCCTCCTGTCTCTACTTTCTCTCCTCTCCCCTCTTCCCCCCTTTCTCTCTCTCTCTCTCTCCTTTCCTCTCCCCCTAAATGCTGCTCTGCAGCATCCCCCACTAATAAAAACCTTTTGTACAAGCCTTGGTGCTCTTTGAGGTTTATGCTAGTAGAGTGCCCCACTTTCAGTAACAATATGAAGTAGTGGAAAATCCTCATGCCAGTAGTCACCTATAATCCACACAGGATTTATAATGGATTTTATTGAATTAAATGTGCAATTACCTACAATGTAAAATACTGAAAACCATGTATACCAGAGCATGTATAGCTCATGCTCTGTAATATGTAAATTGTTTGATATAGTGCAAAAGAAAGCCAAGTGTTATGCCAGGAGTCCCCCCAAAGACCACTCCACCAGACAAGTCAAATTAAAGAGGAGTCCTTTTTTTTCTTCTCTTTTTTTCTTTTTTTAAAGAGGAGTCCTTTTACTGAAGAGCCGGCCAGCACTGCCCCAGTTTCCCAACAGTGGGTTTCTGGGTGCATCCCCGAGTTGTCTAAGGCTGACTTTTAGAAGGCAAAATATTTCCAGGGGGCAGATAAACATAGTCATAGTCATAGAAGTGAAAAACATCAGTTAGGGGAAGTCACAAGAGCAATTAATAATTTTCCTTTGCAAAACAGGTACAATCAGATAGGGAGGAGGAGTCGTAGGTGAGGGCAATAAGCAACATGATCTTAAAAAGCTATAATCAAAAAAAAAAAAAACCCTATAATCCTAAGAGCTACTTGGTCAGTAACTTACATTACTAACAATTTTACCTAAAGGCATTTACAGTTATACTGGGAGGGAAAATAAGAGGAACCAGTTTTTAGACGTGATGGAATGTGACCGAAAGGGAGTGAACAGTAAAATGAAGTCAAACTTGCTCTTTTAACATTTTCATGTAACATACAAATAGCATGAAGACCACCTTACACATCCCCACTAGTTTTTCTTCAGGAGTTACACCTGTAACTCCTCAGTGAGAATAGGGTTGTTGTCATAAAAGTAATTAGTGACTTTCTATGCAATATTAATAATTTTAACAGTTCTAACTAAATACACTTAAAATATTATGCAATGAGTGGGGAGGCAAGTGGAACCAGTTTCTTTTAAAGGAATAAAATGTAGCAAAACAGCCCTCTTTGCTTTCCCACTGATTGTCTGGAAAAGGAATTATATTAAAATGGAGTTAGGCTTGCTTCTCTTTTATGCCAACACAAGTACTACTATTTTTCTTACATACAAATGAAGTATACTTTTTTTTTTTTTTTGACAGAGTCTCACTTGGTCACACTTGGTAGAGTGTCGTGGCATCTTAGCTCACAGCAACCTCAAATTCTTGGGTTCAATCAATTCTCTTGCCTCAGCCTCCTGAGGAGCTGGGACTACAGGCACCGGTCATAACACCCGGCTATTTTTTAGGGTCTCGTTCTTGTTCAGGTTGGTCTCCAACTCGTGAGCTCAGGCAATCCACCCATCTCAGCCTCCCAAGTGCTGAAATTACAGGCGTGAGGCACCGCGCCCAGCTTGAAGTACACTTATAAATATTGCATAATTCCCAGGCGAAATGCCAATAAAAATATTTAAATAAAGTACCACAAATGCAGCCAGGCACAGAGGCTCTCGCCTGTAATTCTAGCACTCTGGGAGGGGAAGGCAGGAGAACTGCTGCAGCTCAGGAGTTTCAGACCAGCCCGAGGAACAAAAATGTGAAAAGTAGGAAAACCAACCAAGGCTGGTGGTATACCCTGGTAGTCTCAGATACTCAGGAGGCTGAGGCAAGAGTATTGCTTTAGCTCAACTAGTTGAGGTTGCTGTGAGGTATGATGATGCCATGTCACTCTAGCCAGAGTGGCACTATAACAAAAATATATATACAACAAATGTAACACAAATGGAAATACCTATATTAGATTTAATATCCTACAATAAAATAAGATCAAAATAAATGTAAGAAAGCTTAAAATTAGACAAATAATATTAACCAGGTAGAGAATATTGGTTTTCTTTTTGTTAGTGACCAATATTAAAAATATAGAGGGAGTACATATTATCAATAAGCATTTAATATCCCTTGCCTGAGATTTTATATAAAGAAATTACAGGGCAGCGCCTGTGGCTCAGCGAGTCTGGTGCTAGCCCCATATACCGAAGGTGGCAGGTTCAAACCCGGCCTCAGCGAACTGCAACCAAACAAAAAAACAGCCGAGTGTTGTGGCCGGCACCTGTAGTCCCAGCTATTGGGGAGGCTGAGGTAAGAAAATCGCCTAAGCCCAGGAGTCGGAGGTTGCTGTGAGCTGTGTATTGCCATGGCACTCTCCCGAGGGCGAAAAAGTGAGACTGTGTCTCTACAAAAAAGAAAAACAAGTTATAAATTGCGGGCAGCACCTGTGGCTCAGTGAGTAGGGTGCCAGCCCGATATAATGAGGGTGGCAGGTTCTATCCCGGCCCCGGCCAAACTACAACAACAACAACAGCAAAACTAGCCAGGCGTTGTGGCAGATGCCTGTAGTCCCAGCTACTCGGGAAGCTGACGCAAGAGAATCACCTAAGCCCAAGAGCTAGAGGTTGCTGTGAGCTGTGATGCCACTGCACTCTACTGAGGGCGACAAAGTGAGACTCTGTCTCAAGAAAAAAAAAAACGAAATTGTAAAGTAGATGACAATAACAACATGATTTCACCAAAGTTTCTTTTTCTTTTTTCCTTTTTTTTTGTTTTTTTTTTTTTGGAGACAGAGCCTTAAGCTGTTAATCTGGGTAGAGTGCTGTAGCATCACAGCTCACAGCAACCTCCAACTCCTGAGCTCAAGCAATTCTTCTGCCTGAACTTCCCAAATAGCTGGGACTACAGGTGCCCACCAGGCTATTTTTTGGTTGCAGCCATCAGTGTTGTTTGGTGGGCCTGGGCTGGATTCGAACCTGCCAGCTCAGGTATATGTGGCTGGTGCCTTAGCCGCTTGAGCCACAGGCGCCGAGGCAACCGACGTTTCTTCAGACAGAAAAAATATAAACATTTCTCTTTAGAAAGGGCTGTCAAAGGCTCAGTGCCTGTACAACAGTGGTTACCGCACCAGTCACATACACTGTAGCTGGCAGGTTCGAACGCAGCCAGGGCCAGCTAAACAACAATGACAACGGCGACAACAACAGCAACAAAAATAGCCAGTCGTTTTGGTGGGAACCTGTAGTCCCAGCTACTCGGGAAGCCAAGACAAGGGAGTCACTTACGCCCAAGAGTTTCAGGTTGCTGTGATGCCATGGTACTTTACCCAGAGTGACAGCTTGAGCCTCTGTCTCAAAAGAAAAAATAAAAAAGAAAGGGTTGTCAAAGGTCATTGGATAACAGTCCTCCATGTAGTCAGGGAAGAAGAGTCCATCATTTTGAGAATGAGGGGTGGTGCCTGTGGCTCAAAGGAGTAGGGCGCCAGCCCTCCATGCCAGAGGTGGCGGGTTCAAACCCAGCCCTGGCCAAAAAAAAAAAAGAGAGAGAATGAGGATAACAACATGTTTTCACTTTGCTGCTGCTTGTAATATACAGAAGCAAATGAATAATGAAACCCTCAGATATTTTTAATTATAAACAAAGGCATGATTGTCATAAAACATCCAAAAGACATCAACTGTGTTCCATCAATATAAAATATGTCAGTCAACCCAGCTCTCAAGAAAACTCTGTTCAACTTTCTGATAATTTTGTTCAAATTCTTTTACTAAGGCCTTTACTGGTGCTCTCATTTTTTTTTTTTTTTTTTTGAGTGTGTGTTCAAAATTGTGAAGCTGGTCATCTGGAAAAATATGATAAATATCAGATCTTTGTCCTACCCAGAGCTGCATCCTCTGCCGAAGAGGGTCAGGTCCCAGCTCGTCTCATCTGATCCACTGACAGGCTGTGACCTCCTGTCCAGGGATGGGGTAGTTCCTTCCTAGGAGGAGCTGTGTGTTTCTCCACCCAGGCTGGATCCCTAGGATCAGGCAGTGTAGGAGAACAGCCCTGGGCAGAGAAGACAAAAGCCACATGGTGCCAAAGACATGGGTCTGCACTGCTGTGCTCACAGGCACCTACACCAGGTGAGCTCAGAAAGCTGTTCCCAGCTTCGAAGAAAGGCCTGGTGTGGTTTCCACGCCTGTAATCTTAGCACTCTGGGAGGCTGAGGCAGGTGGATTGCCTGAGCTCACGTGTTCGAGACCAGCCTGAACGAGAGAGAGACCCTGTCTCTAAAAAATAGCCAGGCATTGTGGTGGCTGCTATAGTTTCAGCTACTTAAGAGGCTGAGGAAAGAGGATTGCTTGAACACAAGAGTTTGAGGTTGCTGTGAGTTGTTAGGCATTTGCCCTCTACTGAGAGTGACACAGTGAGACTCTGTCTCACAAACAAACACATAGATAAGGAGAAAATGTATCTGCTATTAAGACCAGGCAATGTCTTTTTTTTTTTTTTTTTTGTAGAGACAGGGTCTCACTTTATCGCCCTCAGTAGAGTGCCATGGCATCACACAGGTCACAGCAACCTCCAACTCCTGGGCTTAGGCGATTATCTTGCCTCAGCCTCCCGAGTAGCTGGGACTACAGGCGCCCGCCACAATGCCCTGCTATTTCTTTGTTTTGCAATTTGGCCGAGGCAGGGTTTGAACCCACCACCTTCAGTATATGAGGTGGGCGCCCTACTCGCTGAGCCACAGGTGCTGTCCCTTTAGTTATTTTTTTGGCTGGTGCTGGGTTTGAACCTGCCACCTCCAGCATATGGGGCTGGTGCCCTACTCCTTGAGCCACAGATACTGCCCTGTTAGACTATGTCTTAATAAATAACCTCAGAAGAAATAAAATAGATAAGTAAATAAATAGATGGCCTCAGACATAGCATTGACGGAGGTCACCAGTCTTTTAAAACAGCACAGCAGGTGATCTTTTGGGAACTGCAATCTGGACCACTTGCTGTACCCAGAGTGGGCCCTTAGTGCATCCCTACCACAGGGAACAGGCATCTTCAATGTCATTGCTCTGTACAATGTCAGAGACCTTTGGTTTCTTTTCAAAGTCAAGCTGTGCTCATCTTGTAGACAGTACTCTGTGCAGGAATCATGTGACTGAGAGGCTCACCAGGACCATTTCCAAGGTTACTCAGTTGCTTATACTGGAACCTTCTCATTCACCTTCAGGCGAACCTCACGAGTCTCTTCTCCTCCTCCCTGACCCAGTCATTCACTGCAAGGCCTGTCATCCCCCAACCCTCACAATGTCCTCTGAGTGCAGGATGCTAAAATCCTCTCACCACTGAGAAACCCACTTTCTGCCAAAGCCCTTTGAAAGTTATTTGTTTGTCTGTTTAGGGGGCAGAGAAGACTTCTACCTGCTGTTTTATCTTGGAGCTGCCCATGGAAATGATTTTCTATTTTCTGGAATTCTCTCATCTGAGCTCAAATCAGATTTTGTGGATAAATTGAGTGAGCGAGCACCTCCAAGGGAACTAGGCTTAGAAGCCCTAGTCTGTCCTGGATAATCGGGAGCTGTGGTTGTCACCCAAAAGCTGATTCTCTTTTTTTCCAGAGTCCAGAATCTAAGAGGTCCTGGCTGTCAGAGAGCTCCCAGTTCTCCTGCCAGATAATACTGTGTTAATCCCCGTCACCTCTACCCTGGAAGTGAGAAGGGTGAGGTCTAGAAGTACAGATCTTCTCAAGGAGACCACAAGGATACACCTACAGGGTCCTCTCCATGCTGATTCAGCTCTTGGGAATTCTTTTTTTTTTTTTTTTTGAGACAGAGTCCTGGGTAGAGTGCTGTGGAATCACAGCTCACAGCAAACTCCAACTCTTGGACTTCAGCCATTCTCTTGCTTCAGCCTCCCAAGTAGCTGGAACTACAGGTGCCCACCACAATGCTTGGCTTTTTTGGCTGTAGTTGTCATTGTTGCTCACCAGACCCAGGCTGGGTTCCAATCCACCACCCTAGGTGTATGTGGCCCATGCCCTTGCCAACTGAGCAACAGGCGCTGCCTGGGAATTTGTAACCTTAACTTCCTGGAACTTGGAAATTTCCACTTTTGTGAAATCCTGTAGCTGTGTAGGAACTGGAATAGCATCTCCTGCTTGATTCAAACTGACCAATGAGAAGGGTATCTATGGGTTGAAACTTTTTTGACTGGAGATAAAGAGGGAAAGTCCTAACCAGTCAGGGAGCAGGGCCATTTGGAATTCTTCCATGCCACAAGCTCCCAGCGGGTCAATAAAGCCCTTCCTCTTATAAACGTGGTGTTTGGGTGCTCTTTCTCTCCATTGGGCCTCATCTTCCTGCAACATTTTTGGTTTCCTGACCAGGAAGTGACATCACCATTGGAGACAACACGCACCTGGTAGTTGCCACCAATCCTCTGGACACCCACGTGGGGGCCCCTGATCAGCCTGGATAAAGTGAACCACTGAGTGTGCCAGAGAGGCGGTTTGGCCTCCCTGTGTGGATGCCTTTACTGGGCTGAGAAAGGATCCTGTTGGTGTGTCTTGAAGGAGTCAGACATTGGGAGGAACTGGCATGGATGAACAGGTAGCTACACAGGGAGATGTCCAAGGCAAGGTATGATCGATCTGGGGGTCCCACTACAGTTTTAGTGGAAGAGGAGCCTGATCCACTCCTTGGGCATTAGGCAGGTCTATTGAGAGGTGTGTGAGAGTGTGTGGTTGTGGTGTGACTGAGAGAACTCTGAGGGTGGAGTTGGACCTCCCTTCACAGGGCTAGGGGAGTGTTGGTTTGCCTCCTATGGCTAAGTGGCAGCTTGAGTGGTAAAGTGAGCCTGCCCAGATTAAGATATGGGTTGGAATTGTATGCATGTGAGTGCTTGGAGAATGACTGAAATGAGTAACAATAGGTGGGGTTTTGCCCCCTCTCTTGTCAATTCATGGGGTTAAACGATGTGTGAATGTCCCTTCTTCCTTGCTCCAAATTGTCCCCTGGCTATTTTGAGAGAAACTGGAAGTTCCAGGTTTTCCGTGTTCTATCTTGATACAGATCTAGTCTTTGGTGGCCATGTGGCCATGTGGGGCTTGGGGGTGTTGCGAGTGGCTCCCCTCATCCCATGGATTCAGGAGTTCTCACCTATCTACTCCCAAGAAGAGAAGGAATAGTTGGCAGCGAAGAGGAGCCAGGAAATGGAGGAAGGATGAATAAAGATGTCAGATGAACAAGTAGCAGTCGCCCAGCTTCTAGGAGCCACCGTGGTGACAGAAGTCTTTGATGAAGTTGCTGGGCCGGTACTTCTACATCTCCCACCTGGCAGTCCTGGCCCAAAACTGCCAGCCAACAGTGTGTCACCTGCAGCCAGTTCAATGTGCACCAAGGTCCAACGGTACCCCCCCATTTATGAGAGCAGTGCCTTTCAAGGACTTCCAGGTAGACTTTACTGAAATGCCCAGGTATAGAGGTTATAAGTACCTGCTGGTGATGGTCTGCACATACTTGGAATAGGTAAAAGCATTCCCCTTAGGGATAAAAAGAAGTCCTGAAGCATTAAATGTGTTGCCCAGAGAAATTGTCCCATGATTTAGGTTGCCACTCTGGGTTAAATTTGACAATGGGCTATCCTTCATAACAAAACTAGTTCAAATAATAAGCTAAAGCTTTGAATAACTTATAGGCCTCAAAGCTTAGACAGGGTAAAGTGCATGAACAGGACCATAAGAATTGGTGGCTCGGCACCTGTGGCTCAAGCAGCTAAGGCGCCAGCCCCATATAACTGGTGGGTTCATTTGGTGGGTTCGAATCCAACCCCAGCAGGCCAGACAACAATGACAGCTGCAATCAAAAAATAGTGGGGCATCATTGTGGGTGCCTGTAGTCCCTGCTACTTGGGAGGTGGAGGCGGGAGAATCACTTGAGCCCAGGAGTTGGAGGTTGCTGTGAGCTATGTTGCCACAGCACTCTACCCTAGGGTACAGCTTGAGGCTCTGTCTCAGAAAAAAAAAAAAAGATAGAGAGAATAGTAGTTTTTAAACTCTGCCAGGAAGCAAAGCTTAATTGGATACAGGCCTTGCCACTGGTGTTGTTCAAGGAGGCCTCTGTCAATCCACTGCAATTTAGCAGGAACTCCTAAAAGAATTGGGAAAGACTGAACTGAATAGACAAAAACCCTAGAAAGATTAGTAAGGAAAATCTCCACTTGGGTGGAGATTTAACCGTGTTCTGTTTAGTCTTTTCTGTCTGTACATCCTTTCTCTCCAGAGGATCGAGGAGACCAAGTCTAGGTCCAGAATCAAAACCTGATCCCCCTCAAATCAAGGTAGAAAGGACTTTACACCATCACCTGAGCACACACACAGCAGCAAAACTGAAAGGAATTCTCACCTGGAGTCATCACAGCTGACTGAACAGAGCTTCACTGCCCCTTGGCAAGTACAAGTAACTTTTAAGACGGTCAACACGCCCTGCTCCAGCCACATACTAGGAGTTGCCCAGTCAACGCATGGCTGAACCCTGAGGAAACTCCTTGAGGGACTTGACTTATTGGATTTGGACTTTAGGAAAAGGGGTGGCGGAAGAATGTCACACAGGGAAAAGTAAAAACTTATTTGTATATTAGCCCACCACCATGGTACTAGGCCTGAGTAGAGAAACCAAGAGGAGTCACAGTCCCTAAAATCTAAGTGTTAAAAAGTAATTTCCACTTCTGTGAAATCCTGTAGTTCTGTGGGGGCTGGAATAGCATCTCCCGCTTGATTCAAACTGGCCAATGAGAAGGGTACCTATGGGTTGGAACTTTTTGACTGTCGATAAAAAGGGAAAGACCAAGCCAGTCGGGGAGCCTGGCCATTGGGAATTCTTCTATGCCATGAATAAAGCCCTTCCTCTTATAACCGGGTGTTTGGGTGCTCTTTCTTTCCACTGGGCCTCGTCTTCCTGCAATAGAAGAATCAAATCTTATCTGGTCTAGCAGTGCTATTTTTGGCTTTGACCTTATTTTTCCTTTTTATTTCTATTTTTCATGTGCATTGGGCTCTGATTGTAGTGCAAAGCAAGATTAGAAGCCTCCCCTGTTATGAATCCCAGAGCACGTAGTCTATCTCTGGGGCATATTTGTGCATTATTCTCCCACCTGAAACAGTTCAGCTGTATCAAAGTAAACAAGAAAAGTCATCCAGGGAGGTGCCTGTGGCTCAATGAATAGGGCGCTAGCCCCATATACCGAGGGGTGCGAGTTTGAACTCGGCCCCATCCAAATTGCAACAAAAAATATCTGGGCGTCGTGGTGGGTGCCTGTAGTAGTAGTCCTACTGCAGGAGTAGTAATCCCAGCTACTCAGGAGACTGAGGCAAGAGAATTGCCTAAGCCCAAGAGCTGGAAGTTGCTGTGAGCTGTGACTCAACGGCACTCTACCAAGGGTGACAAAGTGACCTAAAAAAAACCAGAAATACTCATCCAGGGGATTATTGCTGCATTTCTCAAAGTCCCTTGAGCACTATAACCCATTTCCTCATTTCCATTTCAGAATAAAACACTACCAAAGACACACTCTCAGTATCCCTGACTTCCACCCTCCTTCCACCCTCCATATCTAGAGTCCAAGCTCTTATCTTCCCTTTGGATATGGTTCTTACTGAAATAATAATAGTGTCTTACTAATTCCTTCATATAATTGATCGTGTTTATCTGGGCCTTTTTCTGTAAACCAGGTCTGTTGAAAAGGGGGTTGGTGGGTGGGGTATTGTATACAGGGGCAGAAGATATCTGGGTCTTCACCTCCCAATTTCATGGCAAAGCTCAAGTGAAAAGTCCCCTCTCTAACACGTCCAGATTCAGAGTATGTGGCTCTACTGGGCTGGTCTTTTATAAGCAGATGTGGGGAAGACATTTTTCCTCCTATTCATCATAACATAAATAAGAAATGTTTCTGCTTGCGGTTTGACCTGGGGACCTAAAAACAGATAACAGGAAATTTTGTGTGGGGTCTTGTTATGGTGTTATAAACCAATTTCCACCTGACTTCTGGTTCAATTTTCCCACGTAAGTATTGAAGACCCTGCCTAGACTTCAAGATGCAGAATTAAGCATTCTATCTATTGACACAGGTATGTACATTGTATATGAAGAAAATATTGAGTGTTAAAAGTCATCTACGTAGACGTTATAATTTTCCTTTTTATTCTGAGACAGAGCCTCAAGGTATCACCCTGGGTAGAGTGCCATGGCGTCACAGCTCACAGCAACCTGAAACTCCTGGGTTTAAGCAATTCTCCTGCCTCAGCCTCCCAAGTAGGTGGGACTACAGTCACCGCCACAACACCTGACTATGTTTTGGTTGTAGCTGTCATTGTTGTTTGGTAGGCCCAGGCTGGATTCAAACCCACCAGCTCTGGTGTATGTCGCTGGCACCTTAGCTGCTTGAGCTATAGGTGCCACCAAGATGTTATAATTTTCAAATGCTTGGAAGTGACTAATATTAAATTATGTTGGATGTGCACATATGTAGTAAAGATGGAGGGAAAAGTAAAGACAAAATGAAATGTCCTTACCCATCTAGGAACTGACAGAGATGATTAGATCAAATGATATTGCTTTGACTTCATTAGAACCAGTGCTATGGGGCGGCACCTGTGGCTAAGTGAGTAGGGCGCTGGACCTATATACCAAGGATGGCAGTTTTGAAGTCAGTCCCAGCGAAACTGCAACAACAACAAAAAATAGCCAGGCGCTGTGGTGGGTGCCTACAGTCCCAGCTACTCAGGGGGTTGAGACAAGAGAATCGCATAAGCCCAAGAGCTGGAGAAAAAAATAAATAAATAAAAAATAACCAGTGCTACCCAGAATGACTGCTGATTCTAGAGGCAGCAAAAAGTCCAGCTGGAGAGGGAACGTCCCCTCTACCTCACTTCAGCCACCCTGGGAGTTCCACTGTGTTCTGTAGAATTTACTCAGCATCTAC
>CAUYRH010160871.1:0-15935 GCA_963574655.1 Perodicticus potto
TTTTTTTTTTGAGACAGAGCCTCAAGCTGTCACCCTGGATAGAGTGCTGTGGCATCACAGCTCACAGCAACCTCCAATTCCTGGGCTCAAGCGAATCTCTTGCCTCCACCTCCCAAGTAACTGGGACTACAGGCACCCGCCACAACACCCGGCCATTTTTTGGTTGCAGCCGTCATTGTTGTGTGGCGGGCCCAGGCTGGATTCGAACCCGCCAGCTCAGGTGTACGTGGCTGGTGCCTTAGCCCGTTGAGCCACAGGCACCAAGCCAGAAATATCTTTAAACAACATTTTTAATTGTCCTCATTTATCATCATATTCTCAAATATAATTTTTGGTTTTTTGCAAAAAGAATATTTTTTTCCAGTAACCTGATATAAAGTTACACTAAGATCATTCACACAGCTACCCATAAAAACAAATTAAAAAAAAAAAAACATGCTGTAGAATAAGCTGTTGAGCGGCATGCTCAGAATTAAAATACACTTAAATTCCCTTAGGTGAATTAATCAATTTAGAATGAGGCTGAGTCACCAGTTGCTGATGCTACAATCAGCTAAGGACATTTAGTTGTGCATCTTTGTATTAAATGGTAGATTGAAATAGCTCAAATTTGAATGTAAACATTTAATTCAAGTCATACACCTTTATTTTATTTTTGAGATTTCTTTACCAAGTCCCATAATTGTTTTAGTACATTAGTCATCATTTTACTTTTGTTTTCAAGATGTTTGTAGCTTCACATATTCTGTTTAACTCAATTTAAATTCTTTCATAAATACCAAGTTCTACTCTATTAACTGGCTTACCAAATTATGTAAATTGTATTATCCACAGAATGACTTGCCCAGTACAAGCTTGCCAAACTTTCTCTTATTTCATTTTAGGTGTACTTCTTCAATCTACTTTCTCTCCTTACATGTCTTCCTAGCATTCCTTCTTCACCCTTAACATATATTATGAAGCATTTCCATTTCCACAAACAGCATTTTTTTTTCCAATTTCACAAGGCTCTGATTGTTTTGCCTTTATACAAATGCAGTTTCCACATGTGGATTAATTTGAGTTCTCTATAGATCCTAGTTATCAAGCTTTTGTCTGATTCAAAATATGCAAATATTCCTTCCGATTGTGTAGGTTTTCTATTTGCTTTGGTTCTTGTCTCCTTAACTGTACAGAAGCTTTTCAGTTTAAGTCCCTTTTGTTTATTTTTAGTTATTGTTGCAATTGCCATGGGAGTCTTCTTCATAAAGTCTTTCCCCAGGCCAATATCTTCCAGTGTTTTTCTTATGCTTTCTTTGAGAATTTTTACCATTTCATGCCTTAAATTTAAGCCAACAATCCCAAATATCAATGCACAAGGGAGATGAATAGAAAGTTCTCTAAAGAAGACAGATGAATGGCTAGCAAACATAGGAAAAAATGCTCATCATCCCTAATTATTAGAGAAATGCAAATCAAAACCACCCTGAAATACCATCTAACCCCAGGGAGAATGACCCACATCACAAAATCTCAAAACTGCAGATGCTGGTGTGGATGTGGAGAGAAGGGAACACTTTTACACTGCTGGTGGGACTGCAGACTAGTACAACCTTTTTGGAAGGACGTATGGAGAACCTTCAAAGAACTCAAGTTAGACCTCCCATTTGATCCTGCAATCCCATTACTGGGCCTCTACCCACATGGAAAAAAATCCTTTTATCCTAAGGACACTTGCACTAGACTGTTTATCTCAGTTCAATTTACAATTGCCAAAATGTGGAAACAGCCTAAATGCCCCCCAACCCAGGAATGGATTAATAAACTGTGGTATATGTATACCATGGAATACTATTCAGTCATTTAAAAAAGATGGAGACTTTACAGCCTTTGTATTAACCTGGATGGAAGTGAACACTTATTCTTAGTAAAGCATCACAAGAATGGAGAAGCATGAATCCCATGTACTCAATTCTGATATGAGGACAATTAGTGACGTAGTACATGGTAGGGGGTGGAGGAAGGGCAGAGCAGTGAGAGGGAGGGGGTGAGGGAAATGAAGAGCAGAGAGAGGGAAGGAGGGAGGAGGTGGGGTCTCGGGGTGTGATACACCTCTCGGGGGCAAGACACAGTTGTAAGAGAGACTTTACCTAACAAATGCAGTCAGTGTAACCTGGTTTCTTGTGTCCTCAATGAATTCCCAACAATAAAAAAAAAAAAATGCAGTTTCCACATAACGAGTTTGTTTCAGTGTCTATTTATATCTACAACTAAATTGTAAGTTCCTTGAAGAATTTAATTATTCTGTTCTCTCTCTTTCTCTCTCTCACTCGCCCTCTTCCTTGTTCTCCCTCTCCCTTTTCTATCTCCCTACCTGTCTCTTTTTCACTCTCACCAGATTTAAAAATGAACAAAAATTTGGTAAAATGCTTTCTCAGGGATTAAACTGAATGTTGTTTTCAAATCTTTAAACACAGAATTCAGCTGAGTTATTAACTTTTTGGATTTCATTCTTACAGCTTTTGGGTGATCTCCTACTCAAGATAAAAGAAATTAAAAAATAGAGTTTATATCTGTGTAAATTAATGCATTTATATATTGGTATATAATATGCCGTGTCAGGATGTCCAACCTTTTTTTCTCTGCCACTCATTGCAAAATGAGAGTTGTCTCGTGCCACATATTAAATTCACAAATACTGGGGGCAGAGCAAGATGGCAGATGAGAAACAGCTTTTTCAAAACTGGGCACAGCGAGATAGGTGAGAGAAGACTCCAGGCACCTAGGATTGTGAGCTTTGCCAGAAACATCCCTTCAGGGTCACAGGGAGGCAGTAGGAGACTTCGGGATCACTGGAAGAGAAGGAAAGCAATGGAGAAGGGGCAAGTGTTTGCTTTTGGTCTGAGGCTACTGGCCAAGGGGCAGCAGCAGCTACAGCAGTGGTGAGAGTGTGCAGTCAGGGAAGGTCTTCTCTGCGGGGGTTTTATGGACTTGGGAACTTGGTTGAGCTACCTTCGGAGACCTTGGGCAAGCAAGTGACTTTGAACAGAAGCCAGAGATGAGGACTGAGCCTCTGGGAAAGGGCAGAGTTTCCTGCTGCAGGCCTTGTGCAGCCATTATAGGATAGCTGCCTTGAAGGCTTGTCCCCCAGGGTCTGAGAGCGAGGCTGGTTCTGGGACACTTGGTCGAGTGAGCAAGTGACTGTGAACAGTGCTGAGGCCAGGACTGAGCCATGGGGGCAGAACAGAGATTTCAGTGTTTGGCTGCAGGCCGTGTGCTGCCATTGTGGGAAAGTTGCCTTGCAGGTTCAGTCCTCAGGGTCCTAGAGCAAGGCCTTTCCGGTGTGCCTGACAAGTGGACAGCCACTTACCGAGATATCCAAGCAACACACCCTTTTTGGGTTAGCCACTGTTTAGCCAAGGGACATGGTTTGAAAGCTTGAGGCGTGTATAATAAGAGCTGAGGAAGGATCCAGGCTTCCATTGCTGCTGGGTTTGTGGGCAAAGAAGTCAGCAGACGCTTCCATTCTCTACCTTATACAGCTGTATTGTGATTAGCATATCATATCTCAGGTCACCTGTTGCCCAGGCAAAATTCAGCAAGATATGTGTACGTAGTTTCTTTCCTTCCTTCCTTCCTTCCTTCCTTCCTTCCTTCCTTCCTTCCTTCCTTCCTTCCTTCCTTCCTTCCTTCCTTCCTTCCTTTCTTTCTCTTTCTTTCTCTCTCCCACCCTCCCTCCCTCCCTCTCTTCCTTCCTTCCTTCCTTTTCTTTCCTCTGTCTCTCTCTCTCTTGCTATTGTTCTGTAACTTGTTGTTATTGCTAGTTTGTCTATTTTTTCTTTTCAAAAAATTTTTTTTCTTTTTCAAATTTTCCCCCATATTTTTTTCTTTTTTTGTCTTTCTTCATGTTTTTTGTTTAAATATATTTTTCCACTGTTGCCTTCTTTAATAATAAGGACTTCGTTTTTGAAGTGTTTCTGCCCTTGATTTTTTCTCCCCCTGTTTTTATCCCTTGAGATTTTTTGTTTGCTTGTTTTGGTTCGATTTATAGTATATTTATTTTTCTTCTCTATTTGACAGAGATAGGGTCCTAGGTCTACTCAGGCTGGCAAAGATATGCAGATGTCAAGGGACCCACCCAACCCAGTCCCCCCAGAGGTTGGAGTTTTTTAGGTGTGGGTCAAAGAATCCTACTATACACCACTATTACTTCTATCTCTCTCTTTGTGTTCTTCTGTTCTTTTTCAATCTTCCCTTTTACTTATCTTCTTTCCTTTCTCTTTTCACTTTCCTCTCTATTTTCTTTCCTTTTTTTTTAATTAATGACCTACACAGTGGGGGGGGGGGCAAAGTATTTATGAATACTTCTATGTATAAATGTCTACTTTATCTCTAAAATTATAATAAACAGTATTAATATGAAAAAATAACAAAGGAAACAGAAATGAGTTAGCAAGACACAGAGAAAAATACAATAGTGTAGTCTACTTGTCATGTCTGACAATAATTACTGGCTATGATGATGGAGAAATGGAAGGGAGAAAGGGTTATATCACGGGGCATTTTTTCACTTAACAAATTAATTTGGTAAATGTAGAAATTACTTAGATGGCATCTATTATCTACCTCATTATTTCAATTCAAGTAATGTATTATATATATATACTTCCCACATCCTTTTGTTTTTCTACAGGTACTTTTGAGGTTTAACACACACACATATCACTATAAATGTGGAGCATAGCATAAAATGTGTTATTATAAGAAATTTTTAGTAGTGTATCATAAAACTATAATTACCTCACATTTTCTATTTATTATTCATTGAATTTTAAAAACATTAATGCAAAAATATTAAAACCCAATGCATTGTAAGTCACTGAACACACCATTTTTACTCACACACTGAAGCAATAAACTTAACTTGTATGTGAGGAAATTAACTTTTCAAAATTATTACTTTTTGTTTGTTACACTTGGAACTTGAAGTTTATCTTCATAAATGGTACTAATTTTCTTTAGTCTTGACTTCAGTTTGAAGTTTACCATTTCAATAACACTTTATGGAGATTAGTTATTTGAAACACTCAATTCGTAACTTGGAGTTTACTTAAACATGCGTTAGTATTAATAAAAACAGAATCGGTGGCACCTGTGGCTCAAAGGAGTAGGGTGCCGGCCCCATATGCCGAAGGTCTCAGATTCAAACTCAGCCCTGGCCTTAAAAAAAATAAAATAAAATAAAAACAGAATCATTCACTCATTCCTAGGTCCTTATCACAATCATGGGGCAAAAAAAGAAAGAGCTTCAGAGAAATTACAGGGCCAATGTTTTTAGATAAAAATAATTAATTATTAAATAATGCAAACTTAAGGTAAATTAGGAAATTGATTAGTTTATATAACATCACAATGATCATACATGATAGCCTATGAAAATCTCAGCTATTCATGAGTAACTTTAATTAGAATTGCATTTCATTTTTATGTCAAAGTGTGTAAGTTGGTGTTAAACTAGTGTAAACACAAGGATAATACATATAAAGAAAACACAATAGGTTTTGTCTGAAAAGTGAAATTAATGTCCAGGTGTGATGCTTAATCATTTAATTTTGAATCAGCATTAATCTTACTAAACCTCATTTTTTTCACTTGTTAAAAGTTTAAATGAGCACATCTGTCCTTCCTCTTTTACTAATGTTGTTGAGATTCAATGGTGTAAAGTAAATGAAAGTACAGTTTTATGAAACTGCCAACCTCATTCTTCATTCTATTTTTCTTTTTATTAAAATAATACAATAGCTATTAACACCTGATACTCTTTTTTGCCCCCACATTTATCAAAACTCTATTAATTGTCCACCTACCTCATATCTTCATATCTTTTTTGTGTGTATTTTGGTGACAGGTTTCTTTTTCTTTTAAATCTTTCATTATGTTAATCTTTTGCTAAATTACTTTTAGTGAATCCCATTTACTTGTCAATGCAATTCCACAAAGTATAGCCATTTTTAACTTCATGAAGTAAAAACTTTCTTCCAGACACTATTTTCTACTCTATGTGTCTTACACTAATTATTTTTGTATATTGCTTTTTCCTACCCATTCAGTACACACATGTACACATTGGAAAATTTGTTTCGTCTGTCTCTTCAGCTGTTAACACTTTACCCATCCTCCAGCAGCATAACTGAAACAAAACCTCTTCGTTAAAAATGATCTCGAATATCTACAATTTACCATAGTTCTTCTTATACAGACTTCTCACTTTGTTTCTGTTTCACGTTTACTTATGTTTGTTTTCTCATCTGTTATTTTAGTAAATGACCTCCTAGCATTCACTGCATGTGAGGCTATAGTCTAGCTGGTGAGGTACAGCAGCAAAAGTAACCTTCAGAGTAATAGCAACGCCAATGCAACCTACTCCTTCAGGTGCTTATATTTCAATGGGAGTAAGAGATGATGAAGGAAGATAAATAAATTACATTTACAGCATGTCGGCTATTTATAGGTATTGGGGGATAATAAAAACAAAAACAACGTAGTCTGACAATGAGTATTTGCGTGTATGTTGGGGGTTTGCTTACCTCAAACGTGACCGTATGGAAATGAAAATTTGGGAAAAGAAGGGATAACTTTGAGTTTCCTGACTAAAATGAAAAGATCTAGTGAGTAATTGTATTAGGCGTGACATACTATCTCTGCCTTGGGCTTTGCTGCTCAATTTGGACAAGGAGGCATGCGTTATTTCCACCTTCACATCCCTCAAACCTGTTGTGTAGCACGTTGCTTCCATCCTCAATCCTGCATTCACAAGCTCTGTACAGAGAATCAGGTTGTATATAGAGGCATATATTTTTGAATCCTTTCCTTTCATTTATTTCCTTCCTACCTTGGGAATGTTTTTTGCTCTCTCAGGCAGCAACATTTACTCAGCCTTATTCTTATTCTATGCTGGAATCCCTCAAGAAACTAGGCTTTTGAGACATATAAACCGTTTTTTGTTTTTGTTTTTGTTTTAGTTTGCTGTGTACTATGATACAATTTCTCTGACATATTTAAGCTCAGAATCAGTAATTAGTTACATGAGGAAGTGGTAAGTGGTTGAAGGGCATGAAGAAAATATCCCAAAGTTTTGATAGAAAAAAAGCAATAACATATTTTGAAGTGTTATAATTAACTCATACTGATGTAGAAAATCCACATCAGTCAGTAAATTTAGAGTTAGATTATCTCTAGTTTTCTTTACTGTTAAAAAAAGATATTGACATTAAAATCAACAATTAGCTTTTTATTATTCATAATAATGGAGACAAATATAAATAAGAACAGCTATATTAATAGTTAATATAAAGCTAGTATTCCTCGGATTCTTTTCTTTATCAAGTTTATCTCAAAAATAAAAAATCGATTAAATTTTATCTCCATTTCCTTTCTAGTTTTCATTTCTTACCTGAGTGATGGCGCGTGGTAACTGGTACATCAAAACTCTATGTTGAAATGCTACCAGGGAGATGCTTAACCATGTTACATTTGGAATTATTATAATTTCTAAGACTCTGGCTAACAGGAAAATCAATTCAGAACTGGTGCTACAGTCAAGATGGTACTCTCTCTGCATTTGAGATTATATAAAACATGTTTATCACTCTAATAAGAAAAGATGGCACACCTAGAAGATAAAGCTGAAAGTTGTGATTTTATCTAGAGCAGGGCCATGACACAGAGTGGGGTTGCAGTTATTTGAATAGTAGATAAAGTTTGCAGGTGGAATGTCACACAATTTATACACAAAGAACCACATGTGACAATGAAGACTAATGAAGCTGATGTATGAATCAGCTTATATCATTAAATAGAGTAGTGCCCATGAAAATAAATGATTATTCTAGTGAAGACATTTAGAAATATTGTTATGTGGAAGAATTCTCATTATTTCACTAGATTCCTAATGCTATGAAAATTGTTAGAAGTTTAAAATTTTAAAGATGAAATCTTAAAAGAAGTGTGCCCCTTATGTAAATAAACGCCTTTGAAAAAGAGCAAATGAAATCCCTTTCTCATCACTGCCATTAGATTAAATGAAAAAATAGTCATCTTTTCCTCTTGTGCTAGAAAATATTTGTTTAATGGTTGTCTAAACTTTCATTGAAACCACTAAATTAAAGGCATTAGAGAATATATCTAATTGATTAAAAGAAAATATGTTGACACCTCCAATTTGTATTTCTCTTTGAAAAAAGTAACCAATATACTTATCAGTATTTATAAATGTATATTAGAAAGATAATTATTAATAATTAATTGGTTAATAATGCTAATAAAGAATTATTTCTAAAATTAAAACCAGAAGATGCCATAGTTTACTAGGACAAGGAATCCATAATTAAATGATTTAAGTGGTGATGACAAAAATGTGAACATTTTTGAACGTATTTTTATAATTTAGCTTCCCTGGAGGAAGACAAATAAATAAGATGAAAATTTCATCTCTTTTTTCCCTTTCACAAAGGTGATTTTTGTTGTTTTTTTTTGGGGGGGGGTTGCAGTTTTTGGCTGGGGCTGGATTTGAAGCCTCCACCTCCAGCATATGGGGCTGGCGCCCTACTCCTTTGAGCCACCTGCTTTTGCAAAGGTTTTTAGTTTTACATAAGAATTGTAAACTTATATATTCATATTCCTTCATCTCTCCCTCATTCCCTGACATATTTAAGTGGTGGGGTAAACTTCAGATTTTTCAGGTTCTTAATTATTAGATTATATTTTATTTTACAGCCTTCAATTGATCAGAAAAATAGGGAAAGACATTTAGCTTTCATTTGTACTTTTGAACTACTTGTCTTTCTAGCTACCAAAGGGGTCCTAAAAATCTTTCTTCCACTTACATGTCCATAAATTAAAGTTGTTATAGGTTGGGCACTCCTCATTTGAAAATATGATATCTAAATGTTTCAAAATCTAAAACATTTTGAGAGTCTATATGACGCCACAAATGTAAAACTTCACACTTAACATCTTTGCTGTCTTACAGTACAATGCACATAAACTTCATTTCATGCACAAAATTATTAAAACTATTATGACAGATTACCCTCTGTATGTGTATAGGGTATATGTGAAATGTAATGAATTTTGTTTTTAGACTTAAATGCCTTTCCCAAATTTTATTATTATGTATATGCAAATATTCTAAAATCCAAAATATCTGAAAAAGAAACACTTCTTTTCCCAAGAATTTTAGATAAGGGATACTCAACCTGTATCAGAAATTATGAGGATAGAGACTAATGGTATAAATTAGTTTACCGACGTACATTGTAATAGGCAAAAAGAATAACGGTATAATGCTTTAAACATAATGAAACACTGAAGAAACAAAATTAAATCTATAGCTGAAAGAAGAAAATATAAACAAATGGCGGAAGACAATGCCAGCAGAATGCTTTAAAAAATAGGTAACTTTACAAAATGAATATCACCATCCCACTCCGTCCCCAAGCAATATTGTCTGCCAAATATAGTAGCAGAGAATCCCACATAGATCCACTATATGCTTAAGCAAAAAAGTCAAGTCTCAATCATTAAAAATGATGGATTACAAAAATGTGGTTTCGGGACAATGTACACATGTTTTGAGAGCAATACATTTGGTCAATTATTAAAACTAATATAAGTGAGTTTTGTAATTTAGGGGCAAATCACTACCATTTAATATCTCCACCATCTAAATGCTCCTTTTGCCTTTATAATTTTTTAAACAGAAGCAGTGAAACAAAATTCCTGTTGCTGAAAGATTCTGTATTGATGTTGCTTCTCCAAGTAACAGATTTCTCATTTTGTGCAAGCTATTCCTAAAGCCATTCACTCAAGGAGAATTCCAGCATTCTCCTTTAACCTATTGTGAAATAATGTATATTAAGCACCTCGTTCTATTTAAGAGATCATTTTCTATTGAATCAATCCTAAGTAGTTAGAAGGTTTTGTATTGGCCAAGACAGATCTTAGGTGTACTTGAACAATATTGCCTTGAAGTCAAAGATGTTTAGATTTGTTGAGTAATGAGTAAAGCAAAACCAAATGACTTTTGGTAGATAAAAACATGAAACTTCTATACTATGGTGTTATAAAGCTTTTCTGAGTACTAAATTTCAAGAGAATAATTGAATAACCAATTGTGCATAATAATATCATTTTTTATATTTTGATCATATATTTTATCAAGTTTTAATTTATTTTGTCATATTGAATCTTCAAACACTGTACTACACGAGTTTACAGATCATAGAAATAGTAATGTGTTAATTTGTTTTAAAAATTAATCTCCTTTAATCTAGAATTAGGACTGGAGGCACAAACTGATTACCCTAATTTTTTTTTTTAAATGAATCTTGGTTGCCAAAGCAATTTAGTCAGATAAAATATTTAACTTATTTTAAAAGTATAATTAATTAGAAATATCCAATCATTTGCAATTATATTGTGATTACTAACCATTTATAATGTTTTATTAGAGACATGTTTCTAAAATATCTTTATTGTGGAGTAGTTTATATGTCTTTTGCTCCATATAAAATAGTAAATTATAAAAAGTATTTCTTTGAATACTGTTTGAACTTTCAAATACTTAAATACAGTACCAGAAATATAAAACCATTTTTTATTTGTCTTCTGTGTTAACCTTGCCTTATATTATTTATAATTACATAATTTTTACTTTGAAGCCACAGTTTAAAACACAGATTTAACCTGGAGAATTGATTTTTTTTAATGTATAAAATCGTAGATATAATACTATGTATAGCAATTAAACAGCAAACTATGTATTACTTAAACATTTTTAACTAAGCCACAATATATAGAGACCAAACTTATAAATTATATCACTCTGATATTCTAATTTTATCTAAATTCAAGTATTATATTGAGAATACAATTATTTTATTATATAAACTTATTATTTAAATTATTATAAATTTTATTTAAATTATTTAAATTACTATAAATTTTATTTCATGCATTCTCACTTAAGATCCAGTCCTAATTTTCTCCTTTCCTTCAGTCTTTGACTACTTGAAAGAATGGTGCCTAATTGCTACCTCTATGTTCACCACAAATTTATTCTCAAGCTCATGTTGTTCTAACTTCTTATTTCGTCACATCATTAATAATGAAACTCCTAGTTGCTAATGAACTAATGAACTCCGAATCACAATTTCTAACAAAGAACTGTGTGGCTCAACTAGAATTTTCTTCCAAATTTAACACTGATCAGCATAATATCTTAAAAGTATGCTTTATT
Source organism: Perodicticus potto (assembly GCA_963574655.1). Lineage (NCBI taxonomy): Eukaryota > Metazoa > Chordata > Mammalia > Primates > Lorisidae > Perodicticus > Perodicticus potto. The sequence goes on from CAUYRH010160871.1 coordinate 11,279, forward strand.
GATTTTTATTTCACTTTGATTCAAATTACACATTGCAAAATACACAGTTCATAGTAAATAGTTTTCAAATTTATGTATTTGTACTGAAATTTCTGGCAAGCTTAACATGTAGCTCATTAGAGCATTATCTTAGTAGAATCACTAACTTCCTTGTCTCCACCACCTTAAAAAGTTCAGCATGGAAAAATTTAGCATGGAAAATAAGGATAGAGTCATCCTTGCATGAATAAAAATGTGAGAAAACTTATTTGTAAATATGCTATATTTTCAGAAATATAAAGGTGTTTAAGTCATGCATATGTTCTTTTGTAATTAAAATATTAATTTTATTCTTTCATGAAAATTTTTAGGGAGAAAATTAACTTACCATATTTTTACAAATTATGAATCATCAATTTTAAATCCCATTCACAATAATGAATAAATAATAAGTCCAGAAATAATAAATAAAAGTCCAGAATTAATTTTAGCATTATTAGTGCTTCCACTAAAACTTTACCTGCAGTTTTCTCAAGATATTTAAGGAAGAATAAACTTCTCAAATATATATACTTTTTCTCTCTCTTAATGTGAGCTAATAAATGCATTTAATATTTCTGATTAAAATGCATGAGTTCCCTTATGATTAAGCCATTCTTAGTTATAACTAGGTTGAAATTATAATTATTTTAACTACTTATTTAAAACACTGAATTTCTATTTTGTTCTTGAATTCTCCACTAGATTTCATCCTGGGGTGGGGAGGTGATGCAAGCTGTGAGATGTTCAGAAGGGGCTTTGGCGCCATCTTGCGGTTTGCTAAATTACTTTCCTGCTTTATTTTGCTTTCTCATTGATCACTAAGCCTCACAATTAAAATTAATACCAGTCTCTATCCTGTATGAATTCTCAAATTTAACGCCAGTGCTGCGAATTTGCGAATGCATTTTCATTAGCATTCAAAGTATTCATTTTCTATGTAAACATTTCATGTGCATTCTTGATTTTATGCATATACTTAGACAGTTTGTCTCCTGATATGTTCCATTCCTTCACTCCTTCATTCCACGTACGCAAATCTTATGTACTCATCAAGACAAAACTATAAATAACACATTCTCCCTGAAAACTTCCTGACCTCATCTAAGTGTCAATGGATCATGGTTTAAAAATTGGCTATTATACTTAAAGTCAGTGAAAAGAACTACTATACCACAGGACCTCACTATTCTACTGACAATATGTCTGCTCGACTGAATGAGAAACAGTATTTTAAACAACGTTGTTTAAAAAAGTTCAAAATATATAAAAATAGGGACAATGGATCCATGAACCCTTCTGTATTTATTACTCAGGTGCACAATCATTGATTCATGGCTATTTAACCTATAAGCTTACTATTTGTAATGGGCTCTAAAGCCCAGTAACATTTATATAATTTTGGAGTTTTTTCAGCAAGTAAAACCTCAGGTCCCAGAGAAGAAGTATAGAGTCAGAATATGTATTTTAATATGATTCTCAAGTTATTTTTATGCATATTAGAATTATAAAGTGTTAGTCTATAATATAACCCACTTCATTATCGCCATCACGATGAATTATTTTGAAAGAAATTCCAAATGTATATTCTTTTTAAATAACTCAATATACATTTCTCAGGAAGTTATTGTACAGAAAAAGTACTGATTTTTGTGTGTTGATTTTGTATACTGAAACTTCATTTAATTAGTTTATTAGTTTCAAGAGTTTTGTTAGTGGAATCTTTAGGGTTTTCTATACATAAGAGCATGTCATTAGCAAATGGACAATTTCACTTCCCCCTTTCTATTTGAATGCTTTTTATCCTTTTCTCTTGTCTAATTGTTCTGGTCTGGACTTATGATGTTGAATAGAAATAGTGAGAGTAACTATTCTTGTCTTATTTCAGACTTTAGATGAAAAAGTACCAACTTTTCACAACGAAGTATAATTTTAGCTGTGGACTTTTATTTATATAAACTATATTGTATTGAGGTATATTCATCTATACCTAATTTGGTGAGTTTTTATCATGAGGGGATATTTGGTTTTCTCTAAAGTTTTTCTGTATCTTATTAGATAATTATATGATTTTTGTTCTGGATTTTGTTAATGTGATGTATCATATTTATTGATTTGCATATGTTGCCCAACAGGTGTAAATGACAATAATATTGGATAATCCTTTTATGTGTTGTTGAATTCAGTTTGCTAATATTGTGCTAAATATTTTTGCATATTATGTTCGTCAAATATATTGACCTATAGTTTCCTTTTCTTGTGATGTGTCTCTCTGGGTTTGTTATCATGGTAATGCAATGTTGGCCTCAAATTTTAGAATTAATTTTTTAAAGTATAATTACAATATAATTATTATAGCATTAATACGTAAAACCATTACCCATAATTTTCATTGTTCAGCTCTTTCTATTTGACTTATGAAAGTTTTTATTTACAATTCATTTGTTAAAAACAGGATCCAAGCAAAGAGACATATCGCATTTTATTGAAATGTGCCTTAAGTCTGTACAGTAAATTCCCATTACCATCATCTTTCTTTTCCATACAATATATTTGTTTCATAAACTGAGTGATTTCTTGAAGAGTTTCTCATTTGGGGGGATTTTGCTGATTGCAAGCCTAGAACTAGAACCTATATAATAAGTGTAAAGCATCTTTATATGTGCAATATACCAGGTCTCACAATTACATTTGTAAACTTGCCACCATGTGCTTATGTTGGCAGCACTGTACAAACAGCTCAGCAAGACTTTATAACCTTGGAATATCAGTGTCTCTCAGATGTGTTCATGTCAATATGTAACTATGTCTTGCTGAGTAGCATTCAATATTGTTGCATGTTTTTGTGTGCCATCAGGAGAATACCAGAACTTGAATTAGAGCAAAAACAAACATTAAATTTTTTTTTAAAGTTGGAAAGAGTAGAAGTGAAATCAGGGACATGTTAGTCCAACTTTATGAGACTAATGCCATGAAGAAAACAGCAGTGTACAGATACATTAAATGTTTTTCTGAGAGGAGAAATATTGTCACTGATGAAGAGAAGTTAGGGTGGCCGATGACAACCATAACCGACCAAAACATTGCAAAAGTTCACAAACTGTGCATCAACATTGTCAGCTGATGGTGAGAAGTATAGCAGACCAAGTAAACAATGATACAGAAATAGTTAGAAAAATATTAACTGAGAGTTTTGGCCAACACTTCCTGGCTCTTGCATCATGACAATCAGCAACTCACGTGGTGTTCTCTGTGAGGGAGTTTTCACCAGTAAACCAATAACTATACTGGAGCACCTTCCCTGCTCACCTTTTTTTTTCTTTACAAGAAGACAAAGGAAATATTGAAAAGAAGATTATTTTGATGACACTAAGGACATTAACAGTAATATGATAACAGCTTTGATGGGCATTTCAGATAAAGAGTTCCAAAATGACTTTGAAGGGTGGACTAGGTGCTGGCATTGGTGCACAGTTTCCCAAGGGGAGAACTTCCAAGGTGACTATTGCAATATTCATCAATGAGGTATGTAACACTTTTTCTAGGATGATTTTGTGAACTTAATTACCAGACCAAAATAATATGGTGCAAAAAATCATTGGCTTGATTCAGCTGGGCTTAATTATCTACCTATGAAGCAGCTATAGGATAGCTAGCTGAATTGTTACTATTGGCTGAGCTCTCTCATATCTTTGAGGTTCAGCTTCCATAAATAGGTTTCTTCCATTTTGTCATGGTCTCTCATTCTCTGGAAAATTATCACATGAAGGAATCCAACAGAGAACAGAATCATGCAAGTCTGGTATTTCTTAGGCATAGGCTTAGAACTGACATACTTTCATCCCTACTACATATCATTGTTCAGTTTTATTTACAAGGCAGCCCAGATTTAAGAGACAGGAGAATAAATCCACCTGAATGTAAGCAGTTGCAAAAACACATCAAAAAATTAGTGAATAAAGGGAGGATGGAGTACAAGATCATTTTTTAAATCACAATATCTTTTAGACTATTTTACAGCAATTTGAAATATAATATTCAAATCAGAATCACATTCATGTGCAATTTACTTAAACATTAATCTACTCTGTCAATGATGCTACTGTAATATTTTTAACAGCTGTATATATTGTTAGCAAAATGACACTTTTTGTATTCTAAATTGTACTTCAAATCATTTTGCACATCCCAGTATATTAAGCATTTAGAAGCATATTCCTTTTTCAGTAAAGCAAATTATTCTTTTGTTTATTTTCCTATATCACCACTCTTTATTTTCATATACAGTTTTGAAAACTCATACTAAATAAATCTGACCCGATGTATACACATGCACTTATACATGTACATATACATACATACATATGGAAATCCTGGAGAACATATGAATGAAAGAATGAATGAATTAAAGCAAACAAAGCAATAAAAAAGCTTGATCTTCTTATATCATGTTGATTATCCTCATTATCATGATCAAATAGGTTTCTGCCACAGGGATGCAAGGCTGGTTTAATATACGTAAATTCATGAATGTTATTCACCTTATCAACAGAAGCAAAACCAAAGCTCATATGATCTTCTCAAAAGATACAGAAAAAACATTTGATAAAATCCAGCATCCTTTTCTAATTAGAACACT